>BLKR01002015.1:0-130000 GCA_011170035.1 Teleogryllus occipitalis
TATCTACACTAACAATGGAACTTTTATTAATGTAATTTATTATTTTTTCTAATATTTTAAATATTTTCTCAAACTCTTCTTTCTTGCTGTTTAATGACGGCTTCTGTCCCCAATGTCTCATTTCTATTTATTTTTCTTCGTATTTTCCCTTTTCTGGCATTCTATCAACATTTTTATTTTTTCCCCCAAAATACCCAATAAGTATTTTAACCTACCTCAATATAAAATTTAGCAGAATGTCGAAGTGTACCTTAGATTCACAGTCAATTACTTCGAAAAATAAAACATCTCGCTTACTGCCTATACGCAAGGCGCAATACAAGCTACACGATAAAAATATTTATGTTTTGGGATCTCTGCATTTTTCACCAACAAAATGAGTGCCTAGATATTAATAAATAACCCTCTTTCAACTGTGACTACACAGGCCCACGCTCAAAATATTTGTATCGCCAAAGAGCTAATCTCTCCACACATTCCAGAAAAAAAATTGATGCAGAACAAATTAAAACATGTTTGTATTTAATGCGTTCTCTCTAAATGTGAAGTACTTAATATGAATGTCTATAAGAGACCATTTGCGCTTCAGAGGCACGTCCGCCAATGACAATGGTCGGCAAACGAAACATTGAATAACTTCAGCGTCAAATGAGAGTGTAGGCTTCTTCACGCCGCGACCTTCCTCACCATGCCGGTGGCATTTCGCTCCCGGAAGGCCGCAGCATGACGGCGGAAACGTTCAAGGCAAACTGTCCAGGGCGCGACGTCTCCCGAACCAACAAGCATCTATTTATTTATTTATTTATTTATTTTATGTCAAAAAACAGTGAAAATTGTGTATGACGTGCTATGGGGAAGAAGTGAATTCTGTGCACGTTTTCAAAATTCTCTGATCCCTACACTAAGTCATATACTACTTGAATTTTCAATTAATTAAAAAACGCTCCGATGTAATAAAATCTATTTTCAAGGACAAATAAACAAATTTTGGTCTCTTATTCTTTATGTCCTTCGTCAAGGAATAATACTTTTTGCCCCGACAGTATGGAAACAATTTGAATAACTATACATCCCACTGAATTCTAGAAGTAGTACTCAGATAATGAAGTTAACATTTATGTACAGAAGCAAAACAAGGGGCCATCTGAGCTCTGAGCTCATTGGAGCAGGGAAACTGGACAAAAAGCCAGATCGAATAGAGGTCATTGACTCAGAAGCTGCGATACAATACTTCCTACATCTTGTTTAGAATTATACAATCCAAATGGTAAATACATTATTAATCTTATTACAAATTATTATTAATCTTAACTTTTGAGTCACTTTCCATTGTATCTGTGGAATAAAATTCTCGAATGGTTTTAAAATAAATGTTTTGTCCATTTTATGAGTGTAGAAAATAAACCGGACATTGCAGCGTGGCATTACTGCCCAGTGTTTTACAGTACCCAACCAGGAACCCGTGATGTCTGGAAGTCGCTTAACCTCCGTACTTCCCGGTGCGTAGTTTAGGAATTCGGCTAGTGACGCCGGTTCAATCATTCAAATCTATTATGCCCAACTTGTTGCCATCTGATTCAAACTTCTACACATTTTCATCATTTTATTTAAATCGTGGGATCCTAATTTTTGTATTTCAATATGTGGTATAATTTGTTTTACTAATAATTTGACTCAATCTCCTTTTGATTGTTGCCCCCACGTAAGAAATAATTATTGCATGCAATTTTAAAGCTCATTCATGCCGAACATTATTTTATTCCGATTCAATTTTCATGAAGGGTTAAGAACATAAAATGACCGTGTAACAATTAAATCAGACGAGGTTTATCTCGAGAAATGTTGTACCAAGATGGTGTAGCTGTTGTAATTAATGCGACGCATTTTAATCTTGAAAATGGATTGTCACCCAGTACAAATATTTGATTCCATCGGCCTTTCGTTATCCAGATGCCCTAACTAAGCTATAGAATCGAACATTTCATTCGGAACAATTTAACGAACGTCTAGCGATCAGCATTCGTATAAACGACACAAGTGTTCTCGTAAGCGCATTACTGAAATCAAATGCTTGTGCGTGCAGTATTACTTCCATCAATATATTGTATTTTTTAATATTAAAGAAAACGAAACACGTAAAATATGTTATAGACTCAGTCCTATGCTACAGCTCTGCTGAACAACAGCATACATGGGCGCTTGAACGGTTGCAGTGAATTTTGCTTCGAGTTTTTATTTACACTCATATTTGCAAATAATATAATACGCATTACTTACAGTTTTCCTCCTACAAACACTTTTGAAGCTCTCTCAGGTGCAATAGGAATTAATCCACACAACCAAAACGAAACCCCAGTTTTCAACCGTCAGTTGTGAAAAAGTACTTCATGGTAAGATGGCCTCATGTCCGTGCGTTCCACTGCGCTGAAATAAAGTGAGAAAATGTTGCTAGCATCTGCCGCTGAGGACAGGAGCGCTGCCATCGCGATACTCCCGTAAGAAAACATAGAGCTTCCAAATTACGATGGATTATTTACGATATCTATCTGGTTGCAATGACAGTAATTTCATCTAATTGACTACTTATTTATTGTTATTCGTAGTAAATAACTATTTTCATTTGAATCCATTTAATACAGCTACTCGATACTATTCTATCCGTTAGCGTTGCACTGTGGGAAATATAGGAGACGCTGAGAAAGAGCGCAAATTTCAAATCATAAGGGTTATAGTGTTAAACATTGTTCCTGCGGTGAAGATTTACAGTGGTGTGTGCATGTTTTAGGGCTTTACCAAACTAAGAAGCCAATCTGCAAACTATTGATAGAATTTTAACAATTGGTCAATAATTCATTGTTCTATTAATGATTCATGGTTCGAGCCTATGTACATTGGATTTTATGTTTTGTATGCCCAACAAAATGAAATATTAAAAGGAAGTCATTTGTCAACTTCTTCCACACATTCTTAATCTTTATATGAATTCTGTGTAATTGTGAATTGAAAAGTGACTTATTATTTTAATACCTGCTTTCTAATCATATCAAAACTCCTAAACGGATGATAATTTTGGATGCAAATACTATAATATTGTTTTTAAGAATAAAAATAAATGATATTTATAAGTGCTAGGCCCAGCCAGTCGTCCCTAAACCAACATTTTCTGTAATTTTGTTTTCAAACAATTACCACATTTTTTTAGATCAAATCCAAAGGAGAATAATTTTCATTTGAATTACATTTTATATTTGCAATTAATAATAAAAAATATTACTTCAAAAACATTTACAAGTAGGGTGACAGAACAGATAGTGATCTTTCCCCTGAAATCGTTTCAGAAACTGCTCTGATTTTTTCTTTTCAATTATGATTTATTTCTAACTATTAAAATTTCCTAGTTTTGTAAGAACATCTTACGTTTTGTATTTCATGATAATTAACGAAGATGTTATTTCAAAAACGTTAATGGATAGGATGTCTGAATAGAAAGTTGCCCTATCCCTGATATCCTATCTGAATCTTCCTTTAATTTGTTATTTCAATTGTGATTAGTTTCCAAGTATTAGAACCTTCTAATTTTGTTGTAACTTATTACATTTTATATTTCAAAACAACATTTATACAATGTATGATTTCAAAGCATTTATGTATTTCTGAGCATACAGGAAACATAAAAAGTGAACACAAATAGGGTTGTCTGAACAGAAAGTGGTTCTCCTGAAATACTATCTGGTTCTTCCTTTGATTTGTTATTTCAATTGTGGTTTGTTTCCAATTAATAGAACTTTCCAAGTTTTTTGGATAATGTTACGTGGATCATGTGTTTCAAAGTTACATTTACACAATATAAAATTTCAAAAACTTTTATGAATATCTGAACATTTAGGGTCTCAACGCACATGGGTGTGTGTGACCACAAAGTGGTTCTTCTGAAATCATTTCTGGTTTTTCTCCTTATTTGTAACATCAGTTGTGATTTATTTCCAACTAATAGAACTTTCCTATTATTTTTGGATAATTTTCCATTTTATTTTTCAAAGTAACATTTAAACAAAATAAAATTTCAATGGGAAAATATTTGAAATCCTTTGTGGTATTCAATTATGGTTTATTTTCAATTATTTGAACTTTATAGTTTTTCGAGAATATATAAATAAGATAACTACAGGAATATATAAAATAACTACTTTCTATGATATCTTGTTATGAAGAAATCGTTATTGAATACCTTTTATTGTTATTCTCTGTGTCTTTAATTGTGTGTTATCTTTAATAGAGTAAAGTGCGTGTGGAACCAAAAACTATCAGAATGAAATATATGTCTTGCAATTAACGAAGTATATTTTATAAAGGTGTGAAGTATTAGAAAAAAATAATGATTATATTTTCGTCTTTAATTTACTCTTTTGGGTACAAAATGATACTAATGTGTGAGTGGAAGCACATCTAACAAGAAGTTCTAAAACTTATAGCTTACAAAACTTGAATCACTTTTCGAACCAAGTTCCTTTGGATTTACTCTGGCGAAAATGCTGCTTTTTCGACAGAAAAGCTAATTGTGAGAGTTGATACCACAAACGGGACCTTTTTTATTTCTTCTGTATATAGTAAATTACTTTCTCTAATGCAGTGTGTAGTTAGAATCTGTTTTGTGGGTTCTCGACATCAAAAACGTGCTTTCAAAACCCTCCGTCCGTCTGGGAACAACGCTAGCGCCTAAACCAGGGGTGTTCAACTTGCAAGGCCTCGAGAGCCACAACTTAAACCTTTAATATCGTATGTTTCTTACTCTGGCGATCCTCACATAACTTCCCCGTGATGTTGATCGCGGCACTTTGCCTGGTTTCTTGGAAAAAAGGGAAGGGGAACGGAACCAAACGTGATATCAAGCCGTACCGTGCATAACGCAGTGAATCAAATTGGGATGATTTTTAATTTCTGAATTTACTAAAAATTTCCTTAATCAAACTTTCTCTTTTTACACTAAAGAAGGGTTGGCCAGAGCGCGGCTTGGGTGCTAGGGGCGCAATGTTCTCGTCTGACATAATTGCACGGGACTTTCACTTTTCACTAATAACTGGGGGGACGGAGTTTGTTGACCTCAAATATCGCCAAAAATGGTCAATGAAATGCGCTTAAAATGTATTGAAAATGTCTTAAAAACAAAGAGAAATGTCATTAAGATATGATTAAAACCAGTTCGGATGAATAACTCAAACTGTTGGATATGTTACTGATGTAACCGTTCGTTCAAGAGAAATCAGCTTGCAAACCTTTGGTTTGCACTGCTCTTTAACAGGAAATCTCTGTCTTAAGTTATCCCTAAATCGGTCGGACTGACAATGACATTGACAGACGTCACAGGAAACTTAGATTACGAATACAGCGGATGACATTACGATTTCTGAGCGGAGAAATCGAATAGGCAACTCCGGAATTCTGTGGAGAACATTTTTTTTATCTCGTAAATATTATTTTAAGCAAGTACCATTAAACTGCTATGAAAATCGATGAAATCAGCGAAAAATTCATTAAAAATGACGAAAAATGTAAAATATGACTTAATAGATGAAATCGACGAAAAATGTCGAAAAGACATGAAAAAGTGTCATTTCCTTATGTCATAAAATAAAATTAATTTCTATACTAAACGGCATTGTTCTAAAGTAAAAAAAACAACAATTCATTAAAATCCACACCCTTTGGCGGGCCACATAAATGACAGGAGGGTCCGCATGCACCCGCGAGCCGCCACCCCGTTCTAAACAGGATTCCGCCAAATTTGATACTCCCCTATCGATCGATGGAGTGATATCGTGAAACCATGAATTGGAAACGGGCAGTTAATTTTTTTGCGAGGAAACTTTAAAAAATCGAATGTCATTTTCTAAATTTTCTCAAACCTCGTTCCAATGTTTTCGAATACATGAATCTACACTAATGAAAATGGCGTTTGTCGGATTTTCTTTAATATCCCTGAATATTAAAAAAATTGAAAAGTGAAATATTTTTTGGATCCCTCTCACAACCACATTATTGAAGATTTTAGAATGACATCCTTCAAAATTAATTATTTAAAAATAGAAGGTATATTTGCGTCAAAATATATTTTTTCGCGTAATTTTGAGTTAAATAGAATCAATTAAAAAGTACGTAAACAAGACGTACCCCACAAGAGCTTCAATTTTTTTAAAAAAATTGTTCCCCCAAAAAAAGCAAGTTTCACTTAATAATTTGGTATTTCATTTATTTCAAAAATTCTAAAAGTCCAAAAATGACTAAAGTAATGTTGTTGAATTTGTCTATCATCTATATTAGAGCTGCAGATTTTTTATAATGCAATTTTTTAAAATATAAGACCTTTAAATTATTTTGGGTTAATGTTTTTGAAGTTCGCTCTTCCGTAATTTTGAGTTTCACGATTACAAAGTTCTATTTTTTTCAACCTCTTCAACACCTTTAACTCTGAAGTTGGACATTTCTTTCTTATTACATTATATATTCAAGATCGAATATTTTCCATATTCGATCTTAAATATCATGTTAAGAACAAAGTATTAATCGAACCCTGGAGCTAGACCATATACTACTAATTACTATAATTTTAATAACCTCACTAATATTAATAACAATATGTAAATCTAGTGAGGGGAATATAATTCGCAATGCTCTGTGATTTACAAAAACAATTATTAGTCAAATATGCCAAATAGGACGGAATGGATAAATAATTCCAATGCTTCATATATTAAAGTACTCGAATAATTCTATTGTTTCGAAAATGTATATCTCGAACAATTTTACTTTATTTTTTATTTTCAGACATTGAACTATCTCATGTAAATATGGTTTCGTAAAATCCTTCTAACATGGTTAATCCTATCCCTTAGAATATATGTCTTTCTCCCTCCATACGTCAGATACAGTTTTTGACTGGTTTTGACTAAATAAATAAATAAAATATTAATGATGAAAAAATGTATTGAAAATGTCTTTGATGTCTTTCACGATGGAGTGAAAAGTTAGACCGTTACCAAGGACCATGGATTTTTTTGAGAAAATGACCCGCGGCAAATTTTTTGTTTTCACATCTTAAGAACGGCAAAAAAGCGGCAAATTATGAGCTATACAGTTTTGTGATTGGGTGAAATGGTCCTGCTAACTTCCAGAACGTGTAAGACCTTAAATCCAGTCCACACCAAGGAAATTAGAAAAAATTGCTACGAGAAAGTCTGTGCAATTCCGTAGCACCTCTAGTTCTTATTACAATTGCGCCAAAGTTTTCATCCAAAATTTCCTGTTAGGACCGGGTTTTACCCTTCTATAATATTCTTAAAATAATATTTAGGTTTTACTACTAGGAAAATGAAAACTTCAGATTTTTTTAAAAATGAACTTTGGGTGGCTATGAATGATGGCTGACAAATGTATGTTGCAAAACCGAAAAGCTAGCCGAGAGCAAAAAAATTAGAAAACTAACTAGTTCGAGAAAGCCTATGCCATTCTTCTCACTAGTTTCTTCTCACTATTGTTTTGTTTTTTCAAAAACTGAACAAACGTAATTTTTTATACCTGTCTCAGATAGTTTATATTTTCATGACGGGCGTTCATTGCAAGTTAGTGTAATTGCGAGTAAAAGTGACGTTCTTTTTTGTTTCCCCAAAACTAAACTTTTATGTAAAAATTAGTCCAGAATTTCGAAGTTTTGAAAACACAATTTTTCTCAAAAGCTGGTCCAAATTTTTCTTAGGAAATTTGCATATAGGATCAAGTTTTATTCTTCTATAATATTCTTAAATCTCTATTTTAATTCTACTGTTGGGGGCCAAACAACTGAGAAAATTTGAAAAATACATTTTAGGCGCCAATAGGTAGTTTGCTTGTGTAACGTAGGGGGTTATCGTTGTAAGTTGTAGTTTTCTAACCGCGAAGGTCCTAAATGAACAAACAGCATGTTTTGCGAAGTCGTGGAGACAAATTGGAAAGACTATCAGATCCACTGGAATGTGTGTTTATTCATATGTCTGCATGTTATGCAGTGACAGTAATAACTTCTACGTAGTTAACTGGTGATGCTAAAACAGCACATATTTTCTCTCCCGTATTTTCACGAACATTTACACGAAAAATACACAAATTTTCAAAAAATTGTACGGGACCTATTTCAAAATCTATCTTTAAGGAACAGATTTCATTAAGGGAAAAATCTTCAAAATTGCAGTTGTCAACGGCGAAAATAATTTGAATTTTCGCAATTTTCAAAAAATCATTTTTCAACGAACATGAGACCTGCACCAATCATTTAAACGTCATGCACACTATCCAAGAACAAAATTTAATCAAAATTGATGGCGCCGTTCTTTTAGAAAATTTTGAAAATGTTCCACAGGCTTGGTGTAAAGAACCCCTCGAAATTAAAATAACGGTTTCAAATTGAAGGAGCCGCTACATCAGCCAGATCGATTGGGGAAAATAAATTTCGGAGAAAATTGACTGAACGGTTTAGCTGCTAGCGTTGTTCACAGACGAACAGACGGACGGACGGACAGACGGACGGACGGACGGACGGACGGACGGACGGACGGACGGACGGACGGACCTTTTGCCGTCATACGATTGTTCGGTATCAACGACCCCCAAAACATGGATTCTGGCTACACCACGTGTTAGAGGATTTTTTTTTATTTAGCAACGGAATTTATCCCCATTTCCGTTACCAAGGTCCTGTAATAAGAATTTTTTTGTCGAAAATTCGCCGGGTTTTCGCGCAGTATTACAGAACTTCCTCTCTTCTTCTTTGCGATAAATTACAATGTTATTATAAATTGTAAACTGTAGACAGAAGTCTTGAAATTAACTTATTTATGATCTTATTGAGGAAGTCCACTGTTTCTCAAAAAAGAAGCCATTGGCGGGAAGTCGATCAACATAACGTGTCGTTCTGACGATAGAGACATTCGGACGAGGTTTGGGAGCACAACGGAAAAGCTAGTCGACTAAGGATATTAAAAAAATAAATTTTACCAGAGTCAGTAACTTTGTGTAAGCTCCACTAGCTTAAGTGTCTGTCTCCGTCTGTCTGAACACCACTTGCGCCTAAACCGTGTTGATTTTTTTAAAATCGAAATACCCGATGACCTTTCTCCTTATATTTGAAACATATTTCGCAATTCTTTGGGGTAATTTATATGAAGTCCTTACGATATTTCAAGCTAGATATTTATTAGTTAATGCAATGAATTTTCAATATCAAATCTTTAAATCGTATTGTGTACATTCTTTTCAAAATATTACTAGTCTGCCCTTATTTTTAAGTTATATCGTTTGCGTGTTTCGAATGATTGTTAAAAGTAAGTAGGACGGAAGACGCAATGTAATATTGCGTATCCTTTATACATAATATGAGAAAGTATGTCCGTTTAAATAATACGTGAGATTACAATGAGACCATTTAATCCACTATCAGTCCGGGCCCTGGCCTTCCCTTCAGGCTTTCGAGTACAACTCCCACTTCTAGTTCGAAAAACACTCGTAGAAAGTGATAAGATATCGGATGAGAAGATAATCCTGCGATGTGTAGCGAACGCGCTCGGGAGGGAAGAACCAATTGGATTTTGACGACTTGCGTTTAAACAGAATATATCATCTATTGTTGCTACGTGACGGTGGGGGGGATCGACACATCTTCGAAAATATTAGGAACGTAATTAATTGAATATCATTGACATAATTTGTTGTTGTTTTTTGTTTGGTTTTTGAAGCTAAATGTGGTAAAGTTAAAACTTTCAGTTTGAGAATATTGTCGATACACTTAAAATTCTGCGACCTTCGAGTTAAACTCCCACTTCTAGTTCGAAAAACACTCGTAGAAACTGATAAGATATCGGATGAAAAGATAAACTTGTGAAGTGAACGCGCTCTGCGCTGAATAGTCATTTGTTGAGTACATCCAATCATTCCCTACGACGAAGCGTTTAAACGTTATATATCCTCTAATATTGCTACCTAAAATGGGGTGATTATAAACGTCGACACATCTACATAAAAATAAGGTAAGTGATTAATAGAACATTATCGAGATAGAATTGTTTTCTTTTGAAAGGAAGATGCGGTAAAGTTAAAAACTTCGATCTTGAGAGCATTTTTGATACGTAAAAGTTGCATCATTTATCCGCAATCAGTCAAAAATA
The DNA here is from genome assembly GCA_011170035.1 of Teleogryllus occipitalis. Taxonomy (NCBI): domain Eukaryota; kingdom Metazoa; phylum Arthropoda; class Insecta; order Orthoptera; family Gryllidae; genus Teleogryllus; species Teleogryllus occipitalis. The sequence goes on from BLKR01002015.1 coordinate 10,191, forward strand.
TCATTACATTTAGTGTAGATCATGGTAATTGACGAAATAAGTGGATAAACAGGGGTATAATATTGAAGGATAGGTATGTTCAAGAAAACGAGCGACAATACGATCGAGTTTTTTTATTTACCACGAGTGCCCCTGTATCCAGGTTACGTTCAATATTTTTTTCGTTAAGGATAATTTCAATTTTGGGTAATTCAAGCACATCTTCACTATTCAAGGCATACATATGACGACGTCGTATTGTTTCTGAAAAAGATCTATTGTAGTGGACTTTGCATTGTGTTCTTATGTTCACCATAGTCGTTTAAAGGATAGATAAATGTTTACAAATGGAAGATATTGAAAATATTTGGGAAGAAATATTAGAAGAAGCAGACGAAGTCATGAACACGTTACTTCCCACGAAACGTTGACAGGTATGAGAGAGAATACAAGTTGTATAAATATTGGAAAGTAAAAAAACAAGTAACTTCTCACTCAGTTTTATGGTGTACCTTTTAGAATGGGTAAACGCAACTGACTTATGTATTATTTTACATTTGTGATTTGCTAAGATCAATTAATTTATTTATGTTAAATATTTTATGTTGTTCCATTAGTCAGCTAGTATCAAACCAATGTTTACTTCACGAATTTTATTTCATTCATTTGCATAAAGTGGTTATTGGGTACGTAATCTGTAATATAGTATATTTTTGTTCTTATTTCATCCCCGACTGGAATTACTACATCTATATTACAGTGACTTAACTGATTTTGATCGTTTACTGAACTCTGATTCATAGTTATGAAGTTTTAATTGCACGCGTGTTATTAACATAGCAATAATTAACGATTTTTCATGGAATCAATCAGCATACTTAGTTAAATGAACGAAAAGTATATTAAGGAACACAAAACTTAATTTACCTTATACATTAAAAAGAGCTCCATATATTTGTTCATTAAATTTAATAATATAAAGAGTTTTCTGCCGAAAAATCGCCGTTTTTTCGCGCAGCATTACGTAACTTTCTCTCTACTACTAAGCGGCAGCGAGAAAGTAAAGTTACTGGTCGAGGTTTCGCGAAGAACTCCATTAGACTGTGCTGAGGTAATCGTCGATCTTCATATTTCCCATTAACTGTTAAGAACAAGAGATTTGCCGATACAATGTTTTTGGCGCTCGAACAGGGACTGTTGATTGAAATAGTTACTCCATTACTGAAAGTCATAATTTCTGTAAAGAAAAAATCAACATGGCAACTAGAAGTAAATCAGCGACACAACTGTATCAGGAGGTAGCTCCTGAAAGTAAAACAAAAAGTCAAGAGAAAGTCAGCATACTTAGCGTAATTACGAAAACTTTCTGAAATCTCAACTGAAAATTTAGAACAAAATAATCAAATTTTAAAACCAAATAATCGATATAAATCAGAGGTTTGACCAGAAAAATCCCAATTTCGTTCAATTGAAACAGGATATTAAACAGAGTACGAATAGTCAGGAGGTAGAGAGGATATTAGCAAATGCGGAAGGCAGTTTTCAGAAGACAGAGCAAAATTATAAAACTCGAAGCTCACAGTTAGTTGGAAAATTTTCAGAATTTAAAACGTCAGTAGGCAGTAATTTGAAAGATATGGATCAGAAAATAAACAAAATTAATAGTAATTACGACTCTGAAATCGCGGAATTGCAAGCGATCATAACAATAAATAATGAGGAAATGATAAAATTGTGTCGTAAAACATGTGGAATTAGAATCCAGAAATTCTGAGAAAATAGTTGTAGAATTTCAACAACGAATTAAAACAGAGATTCAAGTAGAATTGAAAAATATTAGTTAATAACGGAGGGAAAATTCAGTAGATAAGCATGTTTTAGAAAAAAATTTAAAGAATGGGAACAAAAGTTACAAAATAGAAGTGAACTATGTAACACCGAACATTGGCAGACAACAATTAATTTGTTTGTTGTTTTTTTAGATCAAAATGGCGAATCCATTGCATTGCGGGTAAGTAGAAAAACTGCTTTGCCATCAATAATTTACGAAGTATTGATTATTGTATACTCGCCATTAACTAATTATTCGTAGAATAGGTAATTTATTATTTAGCCATGTTCTGCACTAGCATCGAAGGCCCTAGGGATGAACAGATAAATGAATTTTTTTAAAGTAGCTACTATACTCGTTTATGGTAGTCTAATACGTTTGTACAAAATTGTGCATTTGTTTTAAAATTTGGGATAAGTTATGTCCTTGTTGAGACACACTGTCAAAATAACTGATTTACTCCCTAGTTAATTAAAATACAAATTGCTCTCCTTGCACCTGCATCGAACCCAACTCTGAGAGGTAAGGTGTGATTTCAGCAAGGCCCTCGGGCAACAGTAGGCTTCTTGTGAATAGACAAAGAGTTTGCAAAGGGAGAGGGGGTACACTCGTAAAGCAAAGATATTCCACAATTTTCTCAATAAACAAACGTTTTTTCAGTGAAACTCCAGATGATTTGTTTCTTAAACAAGTGGGGAGGAAACAATCGAAGTTTGCGCTTTACCACGGATCCTCTCTTCTCCTGTTAGTAACAGAAAAGTCAAAAACTGGATACAGTTTTATATTTTTGTTTCTGGATCGAAATTAAAGTCGCTCTCAGGAAGAGCTCTCGTTTCTGTGTAATCCCCTTACTGTATTTTAGTAGTGTAATATATAATCTCACCCTCTCTCTGCCCTTATTTTGATACCGCGACGCCTCACGTCGCGGCGCCAATGCAACAATATACTACTTCTAATCAAACACGATGGCCCACGTTAGTGCGCCACTGTAATATTCTCTTACAAAATCTCACGACGATCGTAATCTTTTCCTCGTCACGAGCACTATCTTGCCCTGCCCTAGCCCTGAATTATAATTGGGTGCCACATTAGCGATTGCCCGTACCTCTGCTAGCTCGTACTATTGTTTATTTCTTACCGTGTCGTAGTCCGCGAGCTCACTCCATACGGAGTTGAAGGAAGGGTCCGTTTCGTTCGTGCCTGGGTCAACATTCATACCACTACAGAATAAAAAGACATGGAATCACGGCAATTATGAGCCATTGGGATGCTCATGCATTTAATTTAGGATTTTTTTCCCGCTGATATCTCTTTTCCTTAACACAATCTGCCCCTCCAACTTACAAAACATAACAATACGAATATATAAACACACAGAAAAAAATAAAGATACACACTGAAATTACAATACAAAGAAAAATCTCATCCATCCATCAGAATGCGCATTCTGCCGTGACCTTCCTTATTATCCTTAGCCTAATAGCATAACTTGGTCTTCGACAGAACTTCTTTTCTTTCTTTTGAATGGAGCGTAAACAGATCAGAAAAAAACAAAAACAATACAGTTATTGCACAATTCGTGCCACTTCCCTTTTTTGCAGCGATGTCACCTTCCGTCAGCACCCGTCGCTGGTAGCTGTCACGTGCCTTATTCACGCACGCAGTCCCTCAGCTGCCACCAAATCCTCGATGCACTCCTCCGTTTAAAGTTTGCCAATGCATCCACAATTATTGTTTTTTTTGTCTTAATCGCGTCTTCCCTGAATGTTATTTCTATATCTCGCGATATGTATATCTTTCGCGACGCTCCTATTTCCTGACACTTAATTTGCGTAAATTTTGTCTATGCGGATTTGTTTTCGTGAATTTCTAAATGAATTTAAATAAATTTTCGATACACTCAGTCTCAACAATTGTTTTTATGTAACCAAAATAACTTAACAACGTTTTACACGACACTTCCGCAAAAATTTTCAAAAACTTAACACAACATAAAAACGCGTGCGATCATCCTCCGATTCGAACTCTTTCTGTCTGTAACCCAGTTTGCATTGTTGGTCTACACAATCCAAGTGACTGTTTTTTTCCAAACACATGCCCATCACCATAATAAATGTTCGAAAATGTTTACATTTTTCACTGTTTTGGAGCATCTTGCGTCTTACTCTCTCTTTCATAGTTTTATTAACTTTTGGTTTGTAATTATCACATTACCGAATTCCCTTTTCCCGTTTTCCTTTTTCCAAAAACCCTTTATTTTCCGTCTTCCCCACTCGTGATGACGTCACTTACATCTTCGGTCGCTCTTTTAATTCTTTCTTAGCTCGCTATGCTATGGAACTGGATACTGATTTATTAAAGCCTTACATAAATTCCCCCCGCGCCGTAACTAATTTTGCCCTGATCTAAATATTTTTCCCTATAATTTCTGTAAGTTTGGCCAAAATCCACCCAGGCATTCACTGGATATTCAATAAAACTCGTTTTATTATATACTTTCAGAGGTACAACAATGGTCACCATGTCTTCAACTCCGCCGTCATGCATGCAATTTATACCATTTATAATATTTGCGGAACCCGTGGCTCGAATAACGTGATTCTTGGTTCAAAATGTTCCTAAATTTGGGTTCTATTCACTGTTCACAATGCCTATTGCCCCCCCTTTTGTTTTCCATTACTTTCCTAATAATTATTATTACGCGGCGCTGTCGTCTATTGTTTCTTTAATTATTGGCTCCTCTTTGCTTATGTAGAAGTTCCTTGTTCCACGCATTCTTGCGGGCTAGTCTCACAAATCATTACAGTAGCTTCTCGGGTGTACAGATGTGCGTATGTGCGAATGTGCATATGTGCGATTTCCGTCATACGGCTAGACCACTTCCCGGGCACCAATCGAGACATATGTAGTGACATTTGACGCGTCGCGGTTCTTTGATGGGAAACTGAATTTGTTTTCAGGTCAGCCCAGAATATTCAAAGAAATTTCCCAAAAGGTGTTTTGGCGCTGCGATCTTAGTAAGCCGGGAATTAAACGAAGGCCACTTAAATACATCTCTGTAGGTGACATTGATTAAACTCCAGTACTCAAAGGCATTTTTTGCTCAACACGTCATTATTTTCTTTCAAGACGTTGGCAACTTGGAAATCGCCCGACATATTTCATTTTAAGTTATTATATAAGGCCTATTATCATATTTTAAAAAATAAATTTGCAAAAACCTACGAACTTATGAAATTTGAAGAATTTCAAGTGAACACGGAGAAAACAAAACTGGGAGTAATATTTGAGAATGAATGAAAATTCGACTTCTCACTTTCACGTTAAGTGCACAAATACCTATTTTCAAATGAATGTGACTCAGAACTTATTCTTATTAAACGTATCTAACACCTTATTCACATAAACACACAAAATAGTCGGCTTTTAATGTTTTATTACATTCGCATACGAAACGATTATTAGAGCAATTGCAAAAGTGGAAGTAAACCCAAAATAGACTGTTTGTGGAGTTTTAAGCTCTTCAAAATCTAGGGGAGGGAAATATGGAAGTGTTAAGTAAATCCGGGGAAGAATAAATTGTAGTAGCAGAACCTTATTTATTTTTATTGTTATTTATTTTACGTCAAAAACAGTTAAAAACTGTGTGTGACGTGCTACGGGGAGGCATGAATTCTGTGCACGTTTTTATAATTCTGTGATCCCTACACTAAGCCATATACTATTGAATATTGAATACAGAAAAAATAAGCGTTTTTTGCAAGGACTGTTAACTAAAGTATTCGCTCCAATCTAATAAAATCTATTTCAAGGGTAAATCAGCAATAAATTTGGGCCCTCATCATGTCCTTCGTCAAGAAATAATACTTCCTGTCGAGACAACATGGAGAACGATAATGTTAATAACTACATTTCCCAATGATTTCTAAAGGCGTGCACAGATAATTAAGTTGCATTTAAGTCCAGAAGCAAAACAAGGGGCCACCTCAGCATTTGCTCAAAGGTTCAGAAAAACTGGAAGAAAAACCTGATCTAGATGGGGTTCATTGACCCAAAAGCTGCGGTTCAAGACTTGTTACAGGTTGTTTAGAATTATACAGTCCAATGGCAAATAATACATAATATATTACTGTTAAAAATTAATGTTACTTTACTTTTGATGCTCAGTATAGTCTCTAATTGTATAAAAACAGTTATGCAGCAGAAATGATATTACTTGGGATTTAAACTTTTCTAACGAATACAATCATTTAATGTCTTCTGGCAAAGTGTTGTAAAATAATGTACATGTGTTGAATGTGAATTTTCTGTAATGAGCTGTTGATACTGTCACCTGATGAATATGATGACTAGGTCGAATGTTATAGTTATAGACATCGGCGATTTCTGAAAATATATTTCCGCCGTTAAGCAAGTCATATTTGACAAAAGTCACAGATTCGTAAATCAACAGACAACGTAATGGTAAAATTTCTAGATTAATAAAGAGGGATCTTATAAGAATCACGTGGGTGGGATCTTGTTTTTGTTATTTTTTAAAATTGCATATATTTCACGTACTATTTTAAGAAGGCTACTAAAATTTTCAAACAAATGTACGTGACCTTAATGAAAGAACTATATATGAGCAACAAATTTCATATGAACGAAAAATCTCTATCTTCAATTTTATAGTTGTAGGAAGATGCCGAAAATGTCCAAACTTTTGCAATTTTCAATAATTCAAAGTTAACCGTGAATGTCGGACCCATGCCACCTTTATAAATGTATTTTACTCTATTCTTGCAAGACATTTAAAGAAAAAATTTGGAGTAGATTTTTGAGAAAATTTGTAAAATATCCGGGAGTCTTCATGTAAAGTACCCCTATACTTTAAAGAAAGTTTTCGAAAATTTCAAAGCTTCAACTAGAGCCAGATGCACAGGGGTTTCTTCAATTTCGAAAAGATTGTACACATGGTTTAGGCGCTAGCAGTGTTCACAGACGGACAGACCTAGACGGACGGACGTTTTGAAAAAAAAACAAAAAAAAAACAACCCTTTTTCGTATCAGGGGACCCCAAAACGTGTATTTTCGTTGAAATCTCGAAATCGATTTTCCTCAGAATTTCATAACTTTCTCTATACTACGTATATTACTCCGTGTATACGTATGTATACGAGAAGGAAAGAAAAAATATGTGGATTATTTTGTAATAGTTTTGTGATATTTAATTAGTTGCTGCCTATCGATGTTAATTTTTAACGGTTTTCAAAGACCTTGGAATTCTGGTTAGGGAAGGTTTTCATGGGAGGCGATACCCCCTATATATACCGTTTAGGTTCATTAAAACACGTTTCCCCTTCTGTCCGCAGGAGCACAGAGTAATATGGACGACTAGTTAAATGTGGCGTCTCCGACGCATGAACTATTTTAAAAGTATTTTCATGTGTTGAAAATTTCTTTCATTCTTCATTTCTATCATGCGTAGCTCTGATCAAATATGTTCTTACAGTATCTGGCATTGGTCTTAAGGATGAATCATCGTAGTAGCTAATATTGTTATACTCCCCTTTAAAAATTCCCAATATCTAATATGTTACCCCCAATACATTATATGAACTGGTGATATTGCAATTTAAAAATTATAATCGCCGTTAAGAATACTTGGAAGCCAATGGTGATGCGAAAATAGTTTAGTACAGCTACATTTTTACGATTGTTGTTAATATGCACAAAGATCACCTGTAATTTGTTCTTCTGAGTTATTATCTAATGCTAATACATTAAAATATGTCTAAACCAGAACCTATACAAACCGGAAAACTGACTCAACCGGCAAATCCCTCTGGTCCGTGAAGTTATATGGCATAATTACACAGCATAAACATATTACACAGCATAAAACGGAATCTGTCCAACGCGGAAACGGAACGGTTTTTCGTGTCCTGCGGAGGAAAAAACTTTATAAAACGGAATTCCTGTGAATTTAATGTAATTGGCAAAGACGCGAGATATTTTAATGTAATGAATGAAGTCTGTTTTTTATTCTTTATCCCATGCGATTTAGTCCTGACAACCGCACGGTGAAGAAGAGGAACTTCAGCTGACTGCAAAGAATTCGACCTTGGGGGCACTTGTCTCTCAAGCTGTAAGACGTAGTGGAAGTTCCCCCCCCTCCCAACTCTTCGACCGTGGGCTTAGCTTGTATTTGCGCCTCTCCCTACTCCACGTTGAAAGTTGTAACCCCTCGGCCAGAGAGGCATTGTTCAAAGCCATGCGAGAGTATCAAAAAATAGTACTGTGGGCTGTGCTCCGCATTGTGCGTTGAGTCAGTTAGCTGTCAGATTGCAACCATTATACAATGAGGTGGTGTGTATTTTTATACAATGAGGTGGTGTGTATTTTTTGGAGCTGCACAACCAGTTTAACAATGCGAAAACCATAAAACTCTAACATTATCTGAAAACGTCAAACTAATAGAAACAAGAGAAACTCAGAAGCTGTCAAAGAAGAATGTTTAATATCCGTTTATTGATTTCTTGCGTTCATTCGTTATATGTTAATCTATTTTAATAATCATAATAAAATCATGCAATTTTTACTTTACTTTAATTACTTATTTACTTATAATCATGGGGCGCGGTTTATAATACTGTTCATACAAACGATAAATATAATTCTTTTTTTTTTTTTTTCAATGCTTTCATTTCAACACTTGCTTCAAAACATATAGTTTAATATTTCATGAAAAAGCAATTCTTGGATAACACAAGGGGATTATGACATCATGCAAAAACGAGCGAATACTTTCTTTCATTTCTAAATATCATAACGTACCTCAAGATTTCCCCCTCTACTTTAAAAGAATACGAATCATTGTTAAGAAAAGTCATAAGGCAGGCTAAAATCATAAAACACAATCAGGGTATTTTGAACTCAAATAACAAAACAAAAGCAATGTGGAATATAATAAAAAATTCGACCAAATCAACTAGAAACCTTGTAGAGAATGTTGTTTTAAAATATAACGATATAAATGCGAAAGATCAGGCAACTGTGGCTAGTCTCTTTAACCAATACTTTTAGAATTGCTGCAGATCTCACTAATGATGGCTTTACACTAGCAATAGGTTTCCGCAACATCTTTCAGCAATTTGTTGCTGTTTCTTGCGGTCATCTTCACACTAGCAAGAACAAGACGGGGCAACATGTTGCCAGAAAGTTGGGAGGAAGATCTTTCCGACAAGATATTGCCGATCGTTTTACATTAGAACTTTTTCTTGCCGTGCTTGGTGATGCCACGAGGAAAACGGCGCGTCAACTTAAGTGAGGTTATATCTCACTCCGACATGGCTAGTAGAAGGGAGAAGATGCGAGTCGTGGTCGCAGTTAATATGCTCAATGAAGAGACAAAGAAACGACGTTTTGTGAAGACATGTGACTGTATTTTAAGACGAAAGGAAAAGGGGCTTCTGCAAATTCGGTTCAGGAGCGTCAATATTTTTTCTTGGACTACGATTCACGTGGGTTCTAAATAATTTTCTATTTATAAAAAGCGCAATTATTAATTCGGTAAAAAGTTTTAAAATGTCCTTTACCTACTGTTGATGTATTATAGATTAATCTTAAAATCTTTAAATCTTGGATTAGGAATCTTGCTAATTTTTAACGTAACAAAATTAATAATTTGGGAGCATCTGTAGCTAAACCAAAATTTTAACCATTCGATTATCAACCATAGAGAGTTTGTAATATTTATTACTTCTTTTATTTTATTAAACCTTTTTCACACACCCATTTTACGAAGAAACGAATATAACAATTCAAAATAATACGTCTATGTACTACCTTAACCATACTTCCTGCGCATCTGACCGTGGCCATCATTGGCTTCTTCCAGCAATATCTTGCTCAGACATCAATCCAATTCTAGTCCCAGCAACAGCAGGCAATATCTTTCCGAGGACGGAAACACGCGTGTTTACATTACGACCGGAATATCTAGCAAGAAATATTGCCAACATCAGAAATATTTATTGCCGCAATGTTTACATTGGCAACTTTTCTCGCCATTTTCTTCCATTTTCTAGCTCAAGAGTCTTTAGCAACAAAATTCAATAACCGACATTTCTCCAAAAATTGTAAACACGATGTTCGTTAATGCAACATCTTCCAATGAAATTCCCAAAATAATCGGTAAACTAAAAAATAAATATTCGGCCGGTTTGGGTGAATTTCCAGATTGTTTGTTAAAGACGAGTGCGCCTGCCATTATACACCCGTTAACCCACATATTTAATGCATCCTTATGCACGGGAACTTTTCAAGATATTTTCAAAACAGCTAAGGTTAAGCCGCTCTTCGAAAACGGGGAACAAAAGTGAAATTCAAAATTATCGGCCAATTTCACTTCTGTCAGTTTTTTCAAAAATATTAGACTTTTTTGCGTACGAATGAAAACCTTTCTCAGTAAACTCGACGCGCTTTCAGATTGCCAACATGGATTTAGAAAATAAAAATCTACGGAAACAGCCATATTTTCTTTTCTTAAAGATGTCGCCTTATCAATGAATCAAAATGAAGAACCTATTCGATTATTTTTAGATCTCTCAAAAGCTTTTGACATCATTGATCATGACATTTTACTTTCAAAATTTCCTTCATATGGAATCCGTTGTATTGCCCTTGATTGGTTATGTACGTACCTTAAACAGCATTCTCAGAGAGTATAAATACCTTACTGGAATGATGGAACATTATGTACACACCTTTCCGACTCTTTGCCAATTGCACGTGGAGTCCCTCAGGGTTCGAGTTTAGGCTCTATTCTCTTCCTACTACACGTCAACAAAATTATCTTTGCGGATGATACAAACATTCTTTGCAATAAATAGTACAATATCAAATGTTTCAAATTGTTTCCTTAATAACAAATTAATGGTAAATGGAAAGAAAAGTTTTAATGCAGTTTTCCATTTCAAATAAACAATTCTGTACTCCATTGAAAATGAACGATGTACAATTGACTGATGTTAAGGCAACAACATTTTTAAGCCTCTCAATTCAATCAAATCTCATATAGAACGTCCATTTAAATGAACCGAACACAACATAAGGTTCATTATTCAATACGCGTTCAGAATTCTTTCAAATACAGTCAGCCGTTACACTGCTCGTTGTGTATATTTCGCGAATGTACATTCCCGCCTGAGAAATGGTGTAATATTCTGGGGACTACATGTTATAGCTCCCAGACTTTTAGATTACAAAAAAGAATTGTACGAATAATAATCCAAATCCCACCCACGTAAGTGTTAATGTTTTGAGAGTCCATTTATCTCTCATGGTGCCAGTGCGTAGCAATGCTTGGCAACAGCGAGGTCTAACTGTCGCTTCTACGCTGCCAATACTATACACACTCCTACAATATCTTGATTCTGGCTTCACAATGTAACATATGTTAAACTCCCACGTACACAAAACGCATACTTGTAACTCTTATAATGTTCCTGACTACACAACGTAACATAGGAAGTATTTTATGTCATACAGTGCAAGGATCATCTACTTTCTCAGAATGAGGGAGCAACAAAACGAGTTTCTGAGTCGGAAGTTGACATTTTCGATGAATTTTGAGAAAGTAAAATTACACGTTTAGGTATTATATTTCTAGAACATGTATTTCCATTAAAATCTCGGCGCCGACTTTACGCAACCTTGCATACAGTATTACAGTTACTATGTATATGCTGAAAATGGATACGCGAAGGCAACTATTGCTGAAAGAAGCTGGTGTTAGTTTTCTGTTTTTGTAGACTGTTACTGTAGACTGTTGCTGTAGACATGTTAGTTTTCTGTTTTTTGGATTCGGGCTAGTTTTGAGTGTTGCCCCACCCTCTTCTCAAATATCATCTATAGGCATCTAGAAGACCTCAAAAGGCATCTACCGCTTCCCTGGGGATAAATTTCGTTATGAGAATCCCGGCCCTCCCCAACCATCACACAGACCTATCCAAATCCTGTTACATGTTTTAGATAAATTACTCTAGGGACCAGAAAAGAAAGGGAATCCAAGAACCCTTTAGAGAAAAAACGCACACTTTTTATTGACCACCGTCAATTAACAAAATGCCCCTTCAAACAGGCACCGTTTGATGTACAATTTTAATATAATTAACAAATGATTTCAGAGTTTTTGTGTCAGGTGTCGATATATTATTTCAGTGCCGAGTTACCAGTTTTAGAGCGACTGAAAGGCGCAGCAACGCCATACGGACCTGAATATGAGATCTTCCTAGGCGGCCTGTTGGCGCTGCGCTCGCGCAGAAAGGGCCTCTCGTTTCAACTGTTCTCAAACGTGGCTGCTGCGCGTCCCCTGGATGATCTCGTGCTGCGCGTGCTGAAGCCACAGCCATTGACCATCTTCATCCAGCTCAAGCACGCCAACACGACTGATGCAGCTCCTCCGGTGACCACACAGGTAAATACTCTGGGCCAATGCCACTAATAACTTTAATTCGGCTCAAACACGCCAGTACTACTGGCACAACTCATCCGGTGACCACTCAGGTAAATACTCTGAGTCAAACCCACTAAAAACGTTCATTCATCTCATGTACTCCAGAACCATTGGTACAGCTTGTCCAGTGACCACACAAGTAAATACTCTGGGCCAATGCCACAAAAAATTTCATTCAGCTCCAGCACTCGATCATGGCTGGTGCAGCTCCTCCGATGATCACATAGGTAAATACTCTGGGTCAAACCCACTAAAAACGTTCATTCAGCTCAAGAACTCCAGAACGATTGGTGCAGCTTGTCCGATGACCACACAAGTGGGCAACCACAAACTCTGGGCCAATGCCACTAAAACTTTCATTCAGTTCAAGCACGCCAGCAAAACCACTGCGGCTCATGCTGGAACCACTGAGGTATACCGTCACCAATGCCACTAAACACGTTATCCAGATCAAGCAGGACGTCAGGTTTGGTGTACCTGATCCGGTGAAAACAGAAAAATACTCTGAGACAATGCCACTAAACACTTTCATTCAGTTCAAGCACGCCAGCCAAACCACTGCGGCTCATGCTGGAACCACTGAGGTATACCGTCACCAATGCCACTAAACACGTTATCCAGATCAAGCAGGACGTCAGGTTTGGTGTACCTGATCCGGTGAAAACAGAAAAATACTCTGAGACAATGCTACTTAACACTTTCATTCAGTTCAAGCACGCCAGCAAAACCATTGCGGCTCATGCTGGAACCACTGAGGTATACCGTCACCAATGCCACTAAACACGTTATCCAGATCAAGCAGGACGTCAGGTTTGGTGTACCTGATCCGGTGAAAACAGAAAAATACTCTGAGACAATGCCACTAAACACTTTCATCCAGCTCACACATATCAGCATGGCTAGTGCAGATTCCCCCGGTGACAAAAAGGTAAATACTTTGAGTCAAAGTCACTTAACAGTATCCATCTCCAGCTCCCTAACACTGGCGATGCAGCTCCTCCACTCATGTAAATTCTCTGAGACGAAGGTAATTAATAATTAATTATTAGGGAGGGAATTTCTATGATTTGGCATGTTTGTCCGTGCTCCAGTACATAGCTAAAAGAAATTTCTTGACATTTGGTAAGAATTGGACGCTTCATAGATTAATAGTTAATGGCCATATTTAACCGATTATTCCTGTTGGTGCATATTCGTGCAATTATAGGAGCATTTTTTGCATATTTCGTTAAAATAGAGACTTACCTCTAAAAGTTTCATGTTTTCATAGAACCTATTTATCTGTGAGCGTTCATTGATTACAAAGAGCTTGTTACAGTTTGTGTTTTCTTTTCTATAGACGATAGAATACTTGTGCAATTGTAGGATATTTCTTGATCACTTTTTAAACCACACAGAAGAAATGCAACAAGACACACAATGTACTTCACTAAAGTGGATATTAACTTCAATTATCTCTCCCACATATATATATATATATATATATATATATATATATATATATATATATATATATATATTTTCATTCCAAACATGTTTCTCCAGAAATTTTTCAGAAACGTTTTATACAGGAAAGGGAATATTGTTAATTTTTATTGCATATTATTTTTCATATTTCAGAATTTTGAAGTCGTAAATGCATATTTTTAAAAAATCTTTCAAGATTTTTAGGGCATAAAAACCGCTCCCTATTAATTATTTTATGTTCTGTTCAGGCTTTCACATCTCCAAAGGGCGACTACAGCTTACAAAAATATTTCGAGTTTTACGCCAACTTCGAGAGCAAACACGCGACTCCTGACCATCTCACGACGAACGACGACAAGCTGCTGCATGCTTGTTCTTTGGACGACGTGCGGATGGTCATATACACCAATCGACCCGTGCTTCGTCGCAAGGGGGCAACCGATGGCCCGCACCTGCACTTCGAACACGAGGACCTCCTGCGCACCGGCGACTCCTCCAGACCCAACACTGTCTTCTCCTTCGGCTACAAGGACCAAGAGGTACGTAGCACCCCTCAGGACAAACCAATGATTTGGTATTAAAAAAAGAATACGGAATGAAATTATTTATAGAATGGAGAATTTATATAATAGAGAACAACACGCAAGAAAAGTGTATAGAGAATAGAAAATAACAAGCAAGGGATGTATTTAGAGAAAAGAGAATTTAAAGAATACGTAGTGACTGAAAAGAAAAGTATTTGAAGAATAAATTGTAACTCTTGTTAAATAATGACGGATGACACTCAAAATGTGACATTTATTGAGCTATTAACTAACATACTATATGAAAATAATGTGTTAGTAACCGCCAAAGCTACCTACAATACATTCATATGAATATGAATTACAACAGCCACCAAGGGAAGTACTTCCCAAGTAGAAAATTGCAAAGTAAGAATCAGGATCAAATTAGAGCAAAGGAAATAATGAGAGAATATAGAATTTAGAGAATACACACGGAAAGAATTTAGAAATTAGAGGATAAAGAGAAAAGAGTAATTATCAAGACAAAATTTAGAAAATAGAGCAGGGATTCTCAATGGATTCAACATCGACCCTCCTAAGGTCGGGGCATGGTGGAAAGACATGGGTGTGCTATTACGCATCGTATCTGACTTCAGGTAATGAGTTTCAGGCACCAGTTTGCGTCACAATATTAGAGAATTTTAAATGCAGCCATTTTGCAATTAAAATTATCACCTTGTTATAAGTTATTAAAACAACATACGAAGCATTTCTTTGAAATACTGCATCATGTAGATCTTCGCGTTATTTTTGGTTTGTCACCGTTCAAAATGTCACTTTAGGCAACTTTCAAAATGTTACTCGACATTTCTCGCTCTCCATGCAATATGGCGGTAAGTGTCTGGTCTGGCGTTTCAAACTAAGTACCCGTGCTGTGGCAACACCTCCTGGATATATTCAGGGGGTGCTGGCTGTAGTCACGTGGCCCGTGACGCAAACTGGAGCTGCGCAGAAAGAGCTAAAATCGGTGCTCCGGAGTAACTCACCCGCACCATCCACTATGGGCCGGTGATATTTTAAAGGGGGACAATTATGATGAAGGGTTCATAATTTGGGCGTCGGGAGCCGAATGTATGTCGGCGACTGATCGATATTCTCGAGATTGGTTATAAAAAAATAAAGTTGATAATTATTTGTTGTGCTAGTTAATAGTTGTTTCTCTTAGTTATCAACTAATAATAAATTATAAATTTCCTCCTCCTTTGGAATTTCCTCATGAATGGAAATCAAAATGTTCTGGAATGAGAATGTGTATCGCTTTCCAGAACTTCTTTATATTTGTGAAATTAATAATGATACAAGTAACAAAAATAAACTAATTCTAATTAAAAATCATTTGTTCATTATCGTTATGAGAATTATTTTAAATCGTTTTATGCTTTGAATACGTAGAATACTGTATATTATAGAGAAAACGAAAAGGGGTCGATGAAGCATTCTTTTAAAAGGGCCGATGACAAAATATGGTTTGAAAGCCCTGGAAAAAATACCTATCAAGGTAAGTACTTGCAGAAAACAGAATTAGTAATTACAAAAAAAACAAAGGAAATATTTAGGGTCTGGAGAATAGAGAATAACAGGAAAGTTTTTTAAAGATGTTATTAAACTCAATGTGGGTATTTTTCCAACTTCAAATGATTCAGACATTTGAAAAAAATACTAGTTCTATCCATTGCAGATATGGAAGCTTTACGACAATGATCAACGAAAAGACGTCTACCAACAAGATTTCCTTCCCCGCCTGCGCGTGTTCTCTGAACAAGCGCACGCAAATGACTTGACGAAACTCATCAACCAGGAACTTGACACAGTGTTTGTGGCTCCGCTGCCGCAAAGCGATTCCCTGCTCGTGAGTTACCTTGCTCGCCTCAAGGACTGGGCTCTGGTTGACACGCGGGGCACCCCGCTCACAGAGAGCTCAGGGGAACTGGAGTCCCTTGTGGCGGAGGAGCTGGCAAAGCAAGGGAGGGCGGCGGTGGGCAGTGGGGCGCTGTGCTTCCAAGCGGAGCATTGTGTTGCATTGAGAAGGATGCTGGAGGGCAGCGAGGGGGCAGTTGCCGTGAGGGTGCGCGGCGTGCCAGCGGGCCACCGCGCGGCCAAGGTCGTCCAAGTGCTGGACGAGGCCTTCGCCAGTCGCTGGGTGTACGTGGGGGACCGACAGTTGCGCGAGGTGCCGCGCGACGCGCTGGAGGCCGCGTGCGGCGCCGGCCACGTGCAGCTCCTGCTGCTGGACGTGGAGGAGGAGGTGGAGAAGGCACACGCCCTGGTCGCCGCCGTCGGCTGCAGCGTCAAGGTGGTCGCCGTCTCCTCCGGCCACGGCGCGGGCCCTTTGGGGGGAGATGAGGACTGGAGGATGGACCATCTGACACCGGAGGCTCAAGAGGCGCTCATGGACCGGACTCTCCTTCTCCAGGTGAATGCTTGATTTACGAGGCGCATCCAGAATGTATGTTTCCCTAGGGCGTGAACACAATTTCAGGGAAAAATTTGATTTTCGCAGATACAACACATTTCGTACTATTTTTCCACAAAATCATCACCAGAATTGGGTCATTAGTAATACCGTGAGGTAAATGTACCCTTGTTCGTAAAAATCTGCACCCTGGTAGAGGTACCAGTGTTAGGACTGTCACCTGTATTTCTGGGTCACTGTGATACACGTAATGATGACCAAATATATTTCTTGAAGGGAAAGGAAACATGGACTTCGTTGGCGACGAGATCCAGACTACAGGGTGGATGATTAAAGACATCCCAGAGGATCTGCGGCAAAATATCTATCGTGAGTCGAGCCGTGTCTAGCCGAGCGTTATGGAGTACGAAGACAACTGCACTGAGCATCCCGCGTCGCTTTAATCTCTATAAATCAGCATTCAATCGGCAACTGTCCCCCTGGACAGGGTGGGAGAAGGGAACCGTCTGTAATCGGACGTCAAGGAGCAACGGGAACTGCGCCTTGACCCGACAGGACATAGCGGTATAAACATTTTTTCTCGGGTTTGTGGAGAAGTTGGTCATGGTCAGCTTTCAATACTTGAGGATTTCCACCGTCTCTTTTCCCCTTTTCATTCCTCAGCGGCCTTCCTTTGCCAGAAGGCAGGTGTTGTAAAAAATAATAGCGCGGCCAGGTTTTTAGGCACGGAAGGATATGGCCGATTTATTCATATTACCGTTCTTGTACCGGAAGCGGTACCCCAGTGCATCAACTGATGTCACTGCAGCGCCTCTGACCGGGATGCCCTAGGTTCCAGTCCTGATGGCGGCAGGATTTTCGGCACTAGCTTTTCAACTAGGTCGAATTCAGTCGCTGTCTGGAGGAGAATTCTAGCGGCCGGCTGCTCAGATCGGTAGTTTTCCGGGGTTTCTCCAATCAACACCAGGCGAATGCCGGAGCAGTACCCCACCAAACGGGCAACGGACCGCGCGCGATCTATCCATCCTCTTCCTTGTCCTATCCTCTCCCCTTACACACACACTTACACTAACACGCACTACACTACCACATATTCCGGGAGACTGGATGAGAGCTTAGAACTTGTCCCGGCTGGGGCGGTGCCCCGCTGGTGGGAGAGTCCTGGTTAGGGGGAAACCCCACTAGCCGACAGTAGGTCGGCGCTGGATCTGACCATCCAGCGGGGAAAGATCACCATCTCCCGAGAAAAAGCATGCACTACACTAACGGAACTAATGACCAAAGCAGTTGACGCGCCCGGAAACACGAAAAAATCAATCGATCAAACCGTTCTTGTTATGGCGAATTTGTTTCCGAGGGCGATTCTCAATGGGTTTCCTTGTAATTCAATATAACAGCTGGATGGGATATCACACAACTCTTATTGCGGAAGAGATGGAATGCGGTTATTAACGTTTACTAGCTTTTGCTCGAGATTTTCATGGGCTTAGTGAGCCGTTTTGAAACGGAAGACGCTCAAAAGTTGCATAATGGTATCTGTGACTTGAATATTTGGCTAAATGACAATCTTGCGTTTAGCATCGGCAGTAATATCCGCACAGCTAGAGGTGGTCCACTGCATGACGTGCTGTAATAATTAGCTCAAAATCTGCCCTTGTGGAGATCCATTTCGCAGTCCTTTTAAGATTCCTCATCACTAGAGCTCGGAAGTTCAGGCATTTCATTTACCTAAAATCGGGAGATAAAAAGACATTTATTTTTTCTACAATGGGCAGGCGCGGCTAGTTATTAAAGTCTGTAAGGCGGAGCCACTCCTGTAGAAATCGCCGCCCAAAAGAAATTTAAAATTATATTTATAAATGTATTTATTTATTTATTAATAATGGCTTTCTGAGTTACATTATGTAACTGTAGTATCAAAATTTTTGTTTGTGAGTTCGACAACGGTCGTCCGTAACGCATATGAAACTGTTGACAGGGAAGAGAAAAGCGTTAGGCTCCCAGTTCATTTCACCATAAGGCCTGTGTAAAACGACGAAGTGTGACGTCATGCACAAGCTTACCGGCGGACGACTGCTACGGCCAGGCAGCCTTCAAGGGTGGGGCGACGGGTCTGAAGAAGAGCGTGCTCACCAGATAGCATTACTATGCAGCTCAGCGAGAAAAATTGCGCATCAACTAGTTTTCCCAATGTGGTGTAGGAGCGCTACTCCCTTGAGTCTATACCGGGAGAGATTATGTATAGAGATATAATGCATGCAATGCAATGCAATGCAATATAACGCAATGCATTTGCAGCCTTCCCTATCTAGAAAATCACGAGCCGCGACTGGCAATGGGCGTTTATTCTGGCTCAAGTAGGGGGTAAAAACACAGTAAACATTAAAAAAATCACTATTTAAAAGTAATTATAGTAAAAAATTAATTTAAAAGATTCACATTTTTATTCTTATTGTAGTACACACGTGGGAAGGAAGTACTTTTTCATTATGATCTTGATTGCGCATGACCATCCGGTATGAGGACTACCAATTTATTTTACTCGCGACGCTGTTTCTACGAAATGCTATTGTGGACTCCCTTTTAAATCTTGAAATGGTATCAATAGAAACGGAATTGTAGTTTTCGTTCTTCACACTTCTTTAATCGCCAGAAGGGAAGATAGAAGAAGGACCCGAGAAGGGTATATGATGTACAGACGGCTGTCCTAAGAACGGATCATAGGTCATACACAAACAGGATGCAATTCCACGAGAATGAAAAAGTCTTTGAGCGTCAATGAAAAATATTAAAAATCTTCACTGGCATCATCTAACTCTCCCTTTCAGATTTTTAACAACCCGACACTGCAGCCTCCGCGTCCACAGAAAGACAATACACGATCGTGCTTTCATGTATGTTCCCAGCTTTGATAGAGATTGACACCGGGAGCGAAGAAAGGCGCAAATAAGACAGTACAAGGTTCAAATGAGGCAAAATACCAAAAATAGGCATCAGAAAATAAAATAGGCAGAAAAGGCAAAATGAAAATCTACTAAAACAGCTCCAGTAGTACAATTATGTGATTCTATTGTTAAAAGTAAAATATCGTAACAATAAAAAAGGTATTTTGCCAAACTTCTGGCTCTACTCATCACATACTGGTTGTTCTCATGGCCAAAGTTATAAAAAAAGGTTTATTTGTCGGCTGTAAATAACCGGTGTAAAAGGTTTCTCGTCGGTTCCATGTAAACACTGAGCACTAGACTGCCTTTAGCTTTCCGGGCGCGTCGACTAGTGTCATTAGCCCCGTGTAGTGATTTTTTTCTCGGGAGATGGCGGTGTTCTTACCCCGCTGGATGGCGAGATCCGGCGCCGATCAACGTCGGTTAGCGGGGTTTTCCCCAACCAGGTATCTCCCACAAGGGGGCACTGCCCCAGTCGGGAAAATCTCTAAGACTGGTCTTCCGGCATGTGTGGTAATGTAGAGTATGTTAGTGCGAGTGTGTGTAAGGAGAGAGGATAGGACAAGGAAGAGGTAGGAAAGATCACGCGCGGTCCGTGGCTCGTTTGTTAGGGCACTGCTCCGGAATTCGCCTGGTGCTGATCCGAGAAACAACAGAAAGCTACCGATGAGAGCAGCCGGCCGCTAGAATTCTCCTCCAGTGAGTGACTGAATTCGACCTAGCTGACAAGTTCGTGTCGAAAATCCTGCCACCGTCGGGACTCGAACCTAGGACCGCCAGGTCAGAGCGGCTGCAGTGACATCCGTTGAAGCCCTAAGCCT
Source organism: Teleogryllus occipitalis (assembly GCA_011170035.1). Classification (NCBI taxonomy): domain Eukaryota; kingdom Metazoa; phylum Arthropoda; class Insecta; order Orthoptera; family Gryllidae; genus Teleogryllus; species Teleogryllus occipitalis. The sequence continues at coordinate 30,714 of BLKR01002015.1, forward strand.
CTCCCCCGGTGTGAATTAAGCAATGTACTTTCCATGTTCGTATCATTTAATTTATTATTTACCATTGGACTGCATAATTCTAAACAATATGTAACAAGTATTGTATCGCAGCTTCTTGGTCAACGACCCCCATCTCGATCAGGTTTTTCGTCCAGTTTCCCTAATCCATTGAGCATATGCTGAGATGGTCCCTTGTTTTGCTTCTGAACATAAATGTAACTTCATTACCTGTGCACGTCTTCTAGAATTCAGTGGGAATTACAGTTATTCAAATTATCGTTTCCATGTTGTCGCGGCAGAAAGTATTATTCCTTGACGAAGGACATCATGGATAAGAGCCCAAAATTTATTGCTTATTTATGCTTGAAAATAGATTTTATTTCATGGGAGCGGGTTTTTTTTCAAAATTCAAGTAGTATATGACTTAGTGTAGGGATCACAGAGTTTTGAAAATGAGCACACAATTCACTTCTCCCCATAGCACGTCATACGCAGTTTTAACTGTTTTCTTACGTAAAATAAATAATAAATAAAATGTTGAACAGGTGCAGAATAAAATGTTGAAAAGTTTGCTGCCCGTAGAGATAGGCCAAATGAAAGGCAGATTTCCGCGTACGATGTCAATAGCTTCAGCTGTCACTTCCATTTTTCTCACAACTTGGAGAATTCACGTGTTTGACAGTTTGCTGCCCGTAGAGATAGGCCAAATGAAAGGTAGATTTCCGCATACGATGTCAATAGCTTCAGCTGTCACTTCCATTTTTCTCACAACTTGGAGAATTCACGTGTTTGACAGTTTGCTGCCCGTAGAGATAGGCCAAATGAAAGGTAGATTTCCGCATACGATGTCAATAGCTTCAGCTGTCACTTCCATTTTTCTCACAACTTGGAGAATTCACGTGTTTGACAGTTTGCTGCCCGTAGAGATAGGCCAAATGAAAGGTAGATTTCCGCATACGATGTCAATAGCTTCAGCTGTCACTTCCATTTTTCTCACAACTTGGAGAATTCACGTGTTTGACAGTTTGCTGCCCGTAGAGATAGGCCAAATGAAAGGTAGATTTCCGCGTACGATCTCAATAGCTGTCACTTCCATTTTTCTCACAATTTGGAGAATTCACGTGTGTTTGACAGTTTGCTGCCCGTAGAGATAGGCCAAATGAAAGGAGATTTCCGCGTACGATGTCAATAGCTTCAGCTGCCACTTCCATTTTTCTCGCAACTTGGAGAATTTACGTGTGTTTGACAGTTTGCTGCCCGTAGAGATAGGCCAAATGAAAGGTAGATTTCCGCATACGATGTCAATAGCTGTCACTTCCATTTTTCTCGCAACTTGGAGAATTCACGTGTGTTTGACAGTTTGCTGCCCGTAGAGATAGGCCAAATGAAAGGCAGATTTCCGCGTACGATGTCAATAGCTTCAGCTGTCACTTCCATTTTTCTCGCAACTTGGAGAATTCACGTGTGTTTGACAGTTTGCTGCCCGTAGAGATAGGCCAAATGAAAGGTAGATTTCCGCGTACGACGTCAATAGCTTCAGCTGTCACTTCCATTTTTCTCGCAACTTGGAGAATTCACGTGTGTTTGACAGTTTTCTTTCCGTAGAGATAGGCCAAATGAAAGATAGATTTCCGCGTACTATGTCAATAGCTTCAGCTGTCACTTCCATTTTTCTCGCAACTTGGAGAATTCACGTGTGTTTGACAGTTTGCTGCTCGTAGAGATAGGCCAAATGAAAGGTAGATTTCCGCGTACGATGTCAATAGCTTCAGCTGTCACTTCCATTTTTCTCGCAACTTGGAGAATTCACGTGTGTTTGACAGTTTTCTTTCCGTAGAGATAGGCCAAATGAAAGATAGATTTCCGCGTACGATGTCAATAGCTTCAGCTGTCACTTCCATTTTTCTCGCAACTTGGAGAATTCACGAGTGTTCGAAAGTTTGCTCCCCATAGGGATACGCCAAATGAAAGGGTAGATTTCCGCGTATGCAGTCAAAAGATATTTCACTGTCCAGGAGACAACACGTTCTCGGTACATTTTCCAACAATTAGGCCGTCAACCGTTTGGTCATGACTTGTCGGGTAACAGTTCGATGTAAAAGTTCAACACACCATAGCTATAATTAGTTTAGGAAGTCGATGTAATGGATATTCTCGTAAAAATACATTCGAATAGTGCGTTATTACTTCATATTCTTGAGTGAATTAAAGCTCATGAGCTTCTATTCTCTTTAGTCCCGAACGTGATATGCATGATGTATCTCAAAAGGTGAAGGTGCCCCTTGCCCGCTGAAATGAAAGATACCTTACAGAGCGTGTGTTTCTTCCTAGGGTCGCCCTGTGCGCTTGCGTGACCTGGAGCCCTCGTGGCACTCAATGAGAGGGGACGTGGACGGCGCCCTGCTGAGCGTCCTGGGGGATGAAATAAGTGGTGACGATGTCTAGCTTTGAAAACGCCTTATAGAGTATGTGTGTCTGTCTAGGGTCGCCCTGTGCCCTTGTGTGACCTGGAGCCCTCGTGGCACTCAATGAGAGGGGACGTGGACGGCGCCCTGCTGAGCGCCCAGGTGCGCGGAGGGGCGGCGATGGGCGCGGCGCTGCCCGCCCCGGGAGACGCCCACCTCGACCTCCCCCGCACCCTGGAGCACCCCGCCACACTCGACCCGGCCGTTCTGGAGAAGTTAGACCCGCAGAGCGACCATCTCGTCCTCACCGGATTTCCTGCGCCTTATCTTAAGAAGCTGTACAATACGCTTAATTCACAAGCATTGGGAAGCGATGCACCTGAGTCTTATAGAAGACATGGAACTACAAAGCAGCATAAGGAAATAGAACCGAGGGAGAACTATACATCGATTGAAAAAAACAAATGGTGAGTTTAGATAAGATACGAGCATTTATTAAGGGTTAATGCAAAAAGTAATAAACAATCAGGTTTTCCATTTCCAGCGGTTTTGAGACAAAAGTTCATATCACAAACAATGTATTAAATTTGAAATATATTTGGCTTTTTAGAAAAAAAATTATTAACACAATTTTGATAATGAAAGTAAGCTTTGATTACAGATACGAATTTTTTGTTTGATCTTTCATATTTCTTCTTCACGACGTTTGAAACATACACTAAATGCATAGTATATAACAATTAGATCACTTTTGATGAGGGAATTCGGTAAGATAAAAGTTTAATTGGAGTGAAAAGGTTTCGTGAAACCGTAGGTGGTCAGTGCTGCCTGGCGCCGGGGGAAGCAGCGACCAAGAAGCCGCCTTCCTGCGCGTCGCCGCCCGCGCGGAGGAGAGAGGCCTCAACGTGCACTGGCTGCACTGCGTCGGGGAGGGCGACGGCGACAGCGATGGCGTCGGGGCGGTGGTGTGGAAGACCACGCGAGGGGCGACGCAGGCCGTGGCGCCGTTCGTGCAGCCTGCGAGCGAGGCGTGTGTGCGTGCGCCCACGTGCGTGCACGCGGCGGAGGCAGTGCGGCACGCGGCCGCGTGGAGGCAGCGCGTGGGGCTGCTGGTGGGGGAGCCCGGGATGGGCAAGAGCCGCTTCCTGCAGCGCCTGGCGGGCGAGGCTGCGCAGCGGTGGGCGGTGCTGCTGCAGGCGCTCGACCACCGCAACCTCCTCAGGGACTTTCCGCAACCACCAGGTATCATTCACACATTCACCGAAACTTCCAATCTACTCTTGAATAGTGACTTGTAGATCAATAGGTGTATTTTAAGATTAGGCACGTTTCTAATTACCTGTACTACGGAGTGTGGCTATCCAGAGAAATTAATGCACCGAAAATGGAATTTAAATACAAACAAAAAGATAGGAAGGTAGTTTTCAAGGCTAAGAAGGCACTATTTACAAGCTGGTAGTACAAGTTGCGGTATTGTAACGTGTGTTACAGCGCTACGTATAACATACGCTGGTATGTCTAAACGTATGTTTAAACAGCGCTAAGTTGTTACACACGAACATGTTTCTTCATAGCACTAGCGACACTGTTATAATTTCTACTTTTTTGCCCAAATTTCTTCGATGCACATTTAGGTTATATTATCTCCAGCAACGATAAATTGACTGACTCTCGTTTCGCTGTCACCTTATAAACCGCTCAAATCTGGAAAACATTCTCAGTGTATTCTATCTAGATGGGATACTTCTTTCCATTCTCTACTTGGATACCAAAGTGATCTCAAATACGTACCAAACGATAACAATCCTTCTTTAATAAAACATATGTCAAAATTAAAGGCCTGTTCCGTTCATATTCAAGAGGCGGGGTTAAAAAACTTTCCACTCCTTCTAAGAACCAGATCCGTAATATTAAATCACTAAGTTTCATGTCTGCTTCTTTACTTGATAGGCTATGCGCAGGAGCAGTTAGTGAACTGCTGGCCGTGGAGGTGGACAAAAAAACTTTCGAACTATTGGATCCGTGAGATTGAACCAATAAACCTTACGTCGGCTTCTTTGCGTGACAGACTTGACGCAAGAGCACTTGGTGGTGCTGCTGGCGGCGGCGGCAGGCGTCGCGGTTTCGGCTGAGTCGGCGCAGAGGTTCCTCAAGGCTGCTCTTTACGAGTCGGGAGACATCGCAGTTTTTGTCGACGGGGTGGATGAGGTTTGCCCTTCGTACAAAGACAAGCTCGTCCGACTCTTGGAGATGTTGCTGGAGACAAAATCGCGGCTCGTGTGGGTCTCATCACGGCCGGAGGTAACAAAATGAATTGAACTTTTCTAAAATTGCCCAATTCTTATATTTTTATCATTTCTTCTCAGAATAAAGTTTGGATGAATAGGAGAAAAATGCATTTCCATAATATTTTTCTAAATAAAATTAAAATAAAACTTGGTAATTCATATACAGAAAATGAAAACATTTAAAGTTAACTTTCCTTACAGGCTGAGCTTGCTCTCACTAAGGCGTTACGTTGCGCGACATCTGCACTTCGCCCGTTCTCCGAAGAGGAGCAGATGAAGCACCTCTGTGGACACTGGTCGTCTGTCGACCCATGCAACCGCCCCCCTACGGCGTTCGAGGGCCTCGCCACCGAGATGGTGGCAGCCCTGCACGGCGCAGCGGGGCGCGGCCAACGCAGCCTGCTGGACGTTCCGCTGCACGCGCAGATGGCGGCGGAGGCGTATGCAAGGCAGGCGGCACAGGCCCTTGACACAGGGGTCAGCCTGCTACCGCAGACCGGCATCAGTCTTTATCAGCTGTACCGGCGCTTTGTGGAGAGGAAGAGAGACTTGTTCGAGAGACGCTTTGGATTGAAAGATGCAAATTTTGCAAACCTGTCATTTGCAGACAACTTCGAGGAGATCCACCAAAACTGCGCTATGCTCGTGGTGGTCAGTTAGCGAAATTATGAAAGATTAAGGATGTACCTGAGTGCGACCTATAACTCCCTAATCCTAGTACCTACTCGAGAGTTCTGAGAGTGTCTTGATCAGAATTTATCACATAATACATTTGTTTCGAAAAAATATAACTTGTATTGTTGTATTGCTGCTTCAGAAAAGGGATTTCCTATGTGTGCGCGAGAACGCACAGATTGTTCAAGTTTAGATAATAATACATCTCTCAGGAATTCTCCGTGGGAAACTTTAAAACTAAGACTACTCATTTTCATCTAATTCACAAATGGTCAACCTAAGACTCGTCTTTCTCCGTTTCTTATAATCTACGGATGCGTTGCCAATAGAAGGCCAGTACAAACGGTATCTTTAACGTAATGGCCAAGACTCTACTTTCTCTACATATTCCGAAAAAATATTTTTCATTAGCATGAGTCAAGACAGTACGTTTTGTCATAACTCATAGATTACAATAGAGCATATATTTGTAAAAAATTATCATACTTTAAAGCAGAGGAAGTAAAGAAGACTTCTCGAAACCTCAAATATTGAATTGCGAAATAATCCAATGGAAATCCAGTCGCATAAAATATAATGGATGTTTCTTTACAGGTCTCCGATGGTACGTTCAACAAAGTTGACTCCTCGCCATTCAGAGAATTCCTTGACAAAAACAGATGTAATCTGATCAAAGAAAAAACAGGAATCTTATGGTTGGAAGAAGATGAAATGCCGCATTTCCTGCATTACACCTTTATCGAATACTTTGCGGCGAGTTGGCTGTTGGAAAACCAACAGAAAGCATCGGACACAGCAAAGGAGATGTGGCTTTGCCTCCTGAACAGCGATGTGGGCGTCGGAGTGAAGCACATCCTGGAGCAAATGCTGGCGGACGGCCTTCCACTGCACCGGGCCGTGCTGGAGGGCAGCGAGGGCGCGCTGGAGGCGGCGCTGGAGGCTGGAGGCGACCCCGACGTGAGCGACCGCTTCGGCCGCACAGCGCTGGTGCAGGCGGCGTCGCTGGGCCGCGCCGAGGCCGTGGGCGCGCTGCTCGCCAAGGGCTGCGACCCCGGGCGTAGGGACGCGCTGCTGGGCTGGACGGCGCTGCGCTACGCCAGTGCCTGCGGCCACCTCCAGGCGGCGGAGCGACTGCTGCAAGGGGGCGCCAACCCCGACCACTTCGTCACTCACAACATCGACATTCCAGACACTGTACTCAAAGCGGCTGAGTTTGGATGTGCAGAAGTAAGTGCGAAAATGTTTCTGTTCAAACGTTAATAGTTGTGAAACTGTCATATAATGATAGCCTTTATTTCTCTTCTTGCCAAAAGTGTGGATCTAACTCGAATATTTTGTTGCAATCACCAACGAAAACAATTGATTTTTTTTCTCCCCCAGACTACTGTGAAACGAGCCTTATCAATCATAAAGTTATATTATTTTTTTATATTAATAAATTTATAAAAAATACATGAAGTTATTTTACAACCCCTTCGTTTTTCACGCTACGTAAGAAACTGAGTTGAAAATCAAGCAGTCAAGGAATCGATGGTAGTTATGACAGTAAAAATTCCAATCGTTCAGAAAACTTCAACAAGAGCACTATTAACGGCAGCGGCAAAAATTCTATCTTCAGAAACTTCTAAGTTTTCACTCCGTCATTTTGAGGTTTTTGAAAAATGGAAAATCAGTTCTAGAAATTAGATTTACATATTAATGGCTTCTGCAGAAGATTTCGAGAATGAAACTGAAACGGCGGTAATACAATCGCACTTTCTTTCGAAGTCTTCACAACAAAATAGAGAAAGGAACATACAGTGAAGTCGTAGGCTTCCGCGACCTGTCATGTAAATGATCTTGGTTGTCCGGGTGACGCCGCGTCGAAGGCTGTGTTGCCGACGTTTCGACCACCTTTTCGTGGTCTTCCTTAGGGCTGGTCTGCGCTGGAGTGGTCAGCTCAAGGAGTTTATATATATATATATATATATATATATATATATATATATATATACACACACACACCTGGGGGCCGATTCGATTGGCTAAAACAGCCGGCCAATCGGAAGGCCGCTCACCGCCGCGCCACGTCACGCCAAGTTATTGCCCTCCCCTTAGCTCCATAAGCAGAAATGCTGGAGCGAATACTGTACCCCGTAGTCTGAAAATTCCCGCCTTGCCAGGGATACTGGCGGGGGGAGAATTGAAGGGAAAAAAGTGCGGACCAGCCTTGAGGGAGCCCACGAAAAGATGACCGAAACGTCGGCAACACAGCCTTCGACGCGGCGTCACCCGGACAGCCAAGATCATTTACATTTAAAAGGAACATACAGAAAGTCAGCGCTAATTTAATCTACAAGACTGGAAATAATAATTGTTGCACTGGGAAGGAAAGTTCCTGCTAACACTCAAAAGATGCTGACTGACTGTAATAGTAACTTTCTAGGGCAAGGATCAATTGTTCGAAATTCCTATGTCAATATTATACGCTTTCGCTGAATATTCACATTTCCTTGAATTTGGTGACAACCTTGTCGTTCATAATTATAAGTCCTCCTTGGAACAAAAGTAATCGCAGCTCGAAGTTTGACCGCCCTCCTTTGTAATGAGAATCGAAAATAGACATGTTAGAAGTTTCCATCAGGAGTCGAGAGTTTTGTCATCCGTACGAGCTTAGACTATTAGTGATATTTCGAAGGTCATAGATTGATAGTAGTTTCCGGGCGCGTCAATTGCTAAGATCCCTAGTTCAATAAATGTAGTGAAGGTTTTTATCCTGGGAGGTGTCGGTGATCTTTCCCCGCTGGATGTCGAGATCTGACAACCGACCTACCGTGGGCTTGCGGGGTTTCCAGCTACCAGATATCTCCGACCAGCTGGATACAGCCCCGGACGGGACAACCTATTAGATCCTGATTGGTCTCGCCGCATATGTGCGAGTGAACTGCATGTAAGTGTCATGTAAGTATGGGGGTGTGGAAAGGACAAGGAAGAGGAAGGAAAGATCGCGCGCGTTCCTGGGCCCGTTTGTTACGGCGTTTGCCTAGTAGTGGTCACAAAAAAAACACGCAAAACTAACGAATAAAGCAGCCGGTCGCTAAATTCTCCTCCAGGTAGCAGCAGATGAATTCGACTCGCTGTCAAGCTAATGTCAAAAAACCTGCCATTGCTTTGACCTCCCGGTCAGAGGCACTGCAGTGACATCAGTTGAGAGAGAGAGAGAGAGAGAGAGAGAGAGACCTAGGCCGGCAAGATTATAGAACCGGATGTTGCATTCTCCTTGCTAACTGTGGTCGGACTCCGAAGGCTCACGCCTTTCGGACGCTCGATTTTTTATTGTTGGTTGGTTAGTGATTCCGGGCGCGTCATATAAGCTTTTACTATTATTAAACATTGTTTAACATTGATCGGTTGCTTCGATCGTTCATTTGGACAACCTCCCGGAAGAGAAGACCTTCAAACTCACGAGTGAGTTCTTACGCTTTCGAGAAAAATGGATGCGAAAGCTAAAACTGTCTTTCATCTCTGCACGGATGGGCACACCCTCCTGTTGCTAGAAATCCGTCACCCGACTCAGACACAGGCGGCATCAAGCAGCCTCTGTAGTACAGGGTTCGCTGTCCTGCGAGAGAGTTGGCTGGTTGGTTGATTTATTAGTGATTCCGGGTGCGCGAACAGCTTAGGTCATTAGTCCCGTAAGTGTAGTGCATGTTTTCCCCTCGTGATATGGCGGATATCTTCCCCCGCTGGATGGCGAGATCCGGCGCTGACCTACCGTCGGCTAGCGGGGTTTCCCCCTAACCAGGACTCTCCCACCAGCGGGGCACCGCCCCAGCCGGGACAAGCTCCAAACTCCCGACCGGTCTCCCGGAATATGTGGTTGTGTAGTGCATCGGACGCTCAATTCGAACTCATAGCTTGCGTAGTGTAAACAACAATCAGGAGATAAATTATGAGTATTCTTTACGATTTCACTGGTTTGACAATATTTTAATGATTTCAGGCACTGACAAAAATATTATCATTGTATTTAGGAGCCGAATTCAACTTCATCACCAAAGATGTTTTATAATATATGATTCAAATATAAATAGGACATTCATGGTAATATTTTATTGAAACAATTTCAAAACAAAAACACTAATTTTCAACATACTCTCCTTCTAAGCCTATTAATTTTTGCCATTTTGGCAGTTTCAAAACACCTTCAGAATTAAAAATTTTCGGTTGTGAACGCAGCCAGTTTTGCACGAAATGTTGTACTCTCTCGCCGTCTTCAAATCTGACGCCGTCTAGAGCTGGTTTAAGAGGCCCAGAGATGAAATTTGCTGCCCGAAGACCTATAAGCAGGGTGTGGGAGGATTTCCTTCAGAATTTGAACCCTTTCACTGCTACGCATTTGGCGCACCGGCCGCAGCGTAGTGCTGAGTCATCTGGCCGCCGCCGCACCCCGTGCGCTGAATACGCTCGAAGTGAAAAATCTCGCAAAAGAAGCATTGAAACGCTATCTAGTAGGCACCAAAATAAACTTCAAAGTTTCCAGAACAGGACCCATTTCGCGGCAGTCGCCTAATTTCAAACGCGATCTAACAACGGCAACGAGAACCCGAAAGAGCAGCCTGACGCATCAGTAGTAGTGGTGGCACGGCAAACTGACGCACCAGTGCGTCGTTAGCACTCACGGCACGGCAATGCTTGACGCACCGGTGCGTCGTTAGCAGTGAAAGGGTTAATCTGAGTTTGTAGAGTCAATTAAGCTGTATGTGACCGGGCGTTGTGATGAAGAAAGATCGAAATGCGGGTATAACATTCTTCTCCAAGATCTGAGACTTGTCCAACTGATTGTACGAGTTTTGATAAGAAATCTGTGCAAATGGCACCTTTCGCGCCCTAAAGCATAGCTCTTCCTGCTGAATAATCCCCTTTCAGTTTCTGCGGTCTAGGTTTCAAATTCATTCAAAATTTCAAATCCGTTCTCACAAAAGATGAAACTGTCCATTTGTTTAACAGATATTTGCCGGAGATCGTCTAAATATCCAACTGCTTCTAATTCCTCCGTTTGGAAAAAAATATTTAAGATCGTGGATGTGACGACAATTCTGTTTTCATCAAGGCTCTCACAAAAAATTAAAACAGCTATTTGGCGACCTAACATCCTGAAAATCCCAGCACCTTCACAAATAGAGCACCGGCTTAAGTGGCTCAGGGCGTCAGTGGATGTCACTGCAGCACCTCTGACCGGGAGGTCCTAGGTTCGAGTACTGACGGCGGCAGGATTTTCCACACTAGCTTTTCAGCTAGGTCAAATTTAGTCGCTGTCTGGAGGAGAATTCTAGCGTCCGGCTGCTCTGATCGGTAGTTTGCCGTGGTTTCTCCGATCAACACCAGACGAATGCCGGAGCAGTGCCCTACCAAACGGGCCACGGTCCGCGCGCGATCTTTCCTTTCTCTTCCGTGTTCTACCCTCACTTCTTACGTACACACACTTATACTTACATGAACTATTCTACCACACAGGCCGGGAGATCAGTCGGGAGCTCAGAGTTTGTCCCAGCTGAGGCGATACCCCGCAGGTAGGAGATACCTGGTTCGGGAAAACCCCGCAAGCCGACTTGTAGGTCAACGCCGGATACCGTCGTCCACGAAAGATCATCGCTACCTCCCACGATAAAAATATGCGCTACACTTACGGGAATATTGATCTTAACAGTTGATGCTTTGCTTACTCTTATCTTAAAAAGTGTTTCAACAAACTTTGTGATTAAATATTTGATACTTCTTTTTTTCCAGATAATGGACATAATTCTGAAGACAGGAGAATCAAAAAATATGAAGTACACACGATCGATAAACAGACAAGATCCTCTAATTATAGCCACAAAAAATGGACACACAAAAACAGTTCAAATTTTAATAAAATATGGAGCAAGAGTAAACAATAAGGATTGGTTTCAAAAATTGCCCATTCACTATGCAGTCAGAGGTGGATATCATGATATTACAAAGCTCCTCCTCGAAAGCGGCGCTAACGTAAACGCCAAATACCAAGCGAGCGTCACTCCGCTAATGATGGCCGCGCGGTCAGGCGTAGCAGAAACCGTGCGGCTCCTCTTAAAACATGGAGCCGACGTGCACCAAAGAGACTCGTCCAAATGGACTGCACTCCATTACGCAACCCAGTACAGACATGTTGAGATCGCGAAACTCCTCCTGCAAAGCCGTGCTGATCCGAACGCCAACGACAATGAGAGCGACACTCCGTTGATGATGGCAGCGAGGGCAGGCGACGATCAAACCGCGCAGCTTCTTTTACAGCATGGTGCTGACGTCAGCCAGCGTGACAGCGGGGCACGGACTCCCCTCCACTACGCGGCTCGTACACGCCATCATCAGATGGCGAAGCTGCTCCTCGAAAACGAGGCAAACCCAAACGTTCAAGACAAAGTGGGCGACACTCCTCTAATGATGGCAGCAAGGTCTGGTGTTGGGTCGACCGTGCAGCTCCTCTTACAACACGGGGCTGACGTCACGCAAAGCGACAAAAACAACTGCACTGCACTCTTTTACGCCACGGAGTACAGGCACCATCACGTCACGAAGCTGCTGCTGGAAAGCAACGCCAATCCGAATGACAGAAACACGTGGGGCGTTTCTCCGCTGATGAATTCAGCGCGTGAAGGCGATTCGGGATCCGTGCTGCTCCTCACACAGCACGGAGCTGACGTGAGGCAAAGCGACGCCGACCAACAGACCGCCCTCCACTACTCCATTCGCAACGGACACCACCAGATTTCAAAACTACTCCTCGAAAGCAACGCGAATCCAAACGCCAAGGACAAAGACAGCAACACTCCTCTGATCATGGCAGCGAAGTTGGGCGATGTCGAGATCGCCCAACTCCTCATAGAACACGGAGTTCATGTGAACCAAAGCGACAAGCACAAATGCACAGCTCTTCATTACGCCACGGACTATAGACATCACCAGATTACGAAGCTCCTCCTGAAATCCAAAGCTAATCCGAATGAGAAGAACACGTCAAGTTTTACTCCGCTATTGATCGCAATACAGAAAGGCGATGTACAATCTGTGCTGCTCCTCTTAGAACATCGAGCAGATGTGAACCAACGCAGTAAGGACAACAGTACTGCACTCCACTACGCAACTAGGTATCGGTATTATCAGATTACAAATCTCCTACTAGACAGAAAAGCTGATCCGAATGTCAAAAATGAAAAAAGCGTCACTCCCTTAATGGAAGCAGCCAAATCAGGTGATACGCAATCTGCACAACTCCTCTTAGAGCATGGAGCAAACCTGAATCAGTGCGACATAGACAACTGGACTGCATTGCACTTCGCTACTCACAATGGACATCATCATATTACAAAGCTTCTTCTCGAAAGCAACGCATACACTAATGGAAAAGAGTAATGACGGTTTCACGCTGTGACACTTCACACGGATTTTAATACCTTTTGTACCCAGAATTTAGAATACATTTACGAAAGAATGTTTTAGATCGAACGTCAGAATTCAGTTTAAATAATACCTTAATAATCAGAGCCTTATAGGGAACGTAAATTATCCAATTCCGTTTATGGAAAAGGGAAACGTAGTCTAGTTTGTCTTGTTTGAACTTAATATATTGTGACATACCAATATGTGGGACATAATATGGTAGGATATTTATTATAAACAGCAGAAATTATAAGGATAAATATAGGTGAATATGCCAGCATAGCAACGGTAAGCGAGCCGTCGTCAAGGTCAACAATCTTCATGCAGTGACAATCGCGGAGACGGCTAGTTCATTTTGTATAGAATTCAGGGATTGGTCGAAAAAGCAGTGACAATCGCGGAGACGGCTAGTTCATTTTGTAAGAAATTTAGGGATTGGCTAGGTACGGAAGTACATCAAGTGTTGTCTGTAAATAAACAATCGAAAAGATGGACCGAGCTTTGCAGGGCTGAAAGAATACGATAGGCATTCATTCTGACTGATGCCGTGGTGTTGAACGGATCGTGCTCCAATTACTGTTAGGAGTTTTGTGGGACTCGTAAGCATCTACTAGGGAGTAGATATTGATAGAACATCGAATTTGAATGCTATGTGTGACAGTAAAACTTAAAATATTTCAAGTGAACGAGTTAGGACATTGAGGGCTTAGGCGAAGTTATCAGTAATTGGACTGGAATGCTAACAGCAGATAGTTCATTGATCGTTGAGTATTCAGCATACGCGTAGGATGAACTTGGAATTCGTAAATTGGCGAACGAATTTTATTAACGACACTTTATTAACTTCGGAAACAGTGATGAACGGTGATTGAAGCGTGCTTCTGCAAGAAAAGAAGAGAGAAGATGGTATCTGGACCTGAGGACAGCGACGTCGGAGAAGAATGAAGATGGTTCAAGAGCGCGCGAAGACGAATACATTATAAGGTTGGAACAGGTCATGACCAAGGTTTATTTTTTTATATTGTGTAAAATCATAAAGTCCCAAAATTGTTTAATAAATTTCCATGTTTTGTGAAATGAATACATGATTCTCATTGAGCCAATTCTAGTAGCAAGATAGAAATATATTTGCTTTTCAGATTCCTCGACCACTCTGTATAGATGGCAGATCGGATAATCATCTATTAGCACACAATAGTGATTATTTCTATGAAACCCTTCGACCCAGGTAGCCGGAAACTAATTTATTTATAATTAGAGTTGAAGGTTGACTTGCATAATAGTATTAACGTAATCTTTTCCTGGCACCGATTTATAGAAATTCGGAACGGATTACGTTGGAATAAATCATCAATATATTCAGTTTATTTCAAAATGGCGCCTCAAGTGAGGCTGAATTTGTTATAAATTAGACAGTTTATTTCAATATGAAGGTCAAACTAAACGCCCAGATAGACAAAGAATGAGAGATAATTCTAAGACTAAATAAATCTATCCAACGTCTCAATCTCCCGAATTACGTTCAATTTTTCCATGATTTTTATTTCCTTAATCCGGTAATCTCCACAGAAGTTAGAAAATTTCCATGTCTAATACCTGAAACAAACCCTATTAAACTTCATCAGACTCTCAATAACGTGGAGATGAAGATTTTACCAATGCCTTCGATGTGCTTTACAAAATCCGGTCAAGGCGAATTATCTTATTGCCAAGAAATATATTTCACTTAGTTAGGTTTCCCTCACTGTTAACATTTTTACGTCGTGACATTACTGCTGCGGAGAGGTTCTCATTCATTTCTCCATTTGGTCACTAAGAGTGGACTAGCATGCATATTCACAGTAGCCTCCAGCTGAATTAAATTTAATTAACTTTTTTGAGTGTATAACACGATTTATTTTTCTTAGTATCAGACAGTGTTAAATACAGATCTGTATCAAATTCTCCCTCTATATCTGAAAAGTGAGTGTCATTTCCATCTCTTATTTCGTACTTCCTTTTTAACTTGTTCTAACTTCGTGTATTCGTCATCGCATTAACTTTCGCATTTAACTTTCTTATACATCTCGATCAGGTTTTTCGTCCAGTTTCCCTGATCCATTGAGCAAATGCTGAGATGGCCCTTGTTTTGCTTCTGGACATAAATGTAACTTCATTTTCTGTGCACGTCTTCTAGAATTCAGTGGGAAATACAATTATTCAAATTATCGTTTCCATGTTGTCGCGGCAGGAAGTAATAAGAGCCAAAATTTATTGCTTATTTATCTTTGAAAATAGATTTTATTACATGGGAGTTTTTTTTGTTTTTTTTTCTCCCTTTCAAAATTCAAAATTTATTGCTTATTTACCCTTGAAAATAGATATTTTTACATGGGAGTTTTTTTGTTTTTTTTCTCCCTTTCAAAATTCAAAATTTATTGCTTGTTTATCCTTGAAAATAGATTTTATTACATGGGAGTTTTTTTCTCCCTTTCAAAAATTCAAAATTTAAGTAGTATATGACTTAGTGTAGGGATCACAGAATTTTGAAAATGTGCACACAATTCACTTTTCCCCATAGCACGTCATACGCAGTGTTTAACTGTTTTTTGACGTAAAATAAATAAATAAATATACATGTTTGGAGAATGTTTAATATAGACCAACGTGGTTAAGTGAATGACTTAAAGTATTTGTTTTATTTGTGGTTATCTGATGGTATACCTGATGATGTAACTAAAATAAATTGTAATCGTTTTGTTAAAATAAATGATTGACGTAAATATAAAGGGCACGATTCTATTTTACCCATTGATTTGCGTCGGTGCCATGTTTTACGAAGAGCTCCTTGGATTGACTATAACCCGACTCCACTGACTTCATTAGCGGTTTGACGATCTCGATGTCACCACGTCTTGGCGCCATCAAGACATTACGAAGCTGCTCCTCAACAATAAAGTTGATCCAAATGCAGGAAGGAACGTCATGGAGAGCAATCAACTAAGTCAGTTTACAGTATTTTTAGCGGTTCTAACTAAAAATACAGCAACATAGCATTACAGACGTAAAATTATTTTTGATACAATAAACCATTACATTCAGCTTCAGTATTACCTCAAATTTCGATAGTCAAAGGAACGCACGGTCCACGTTAACCCAGATAATCGCGTTTTTGTAATAGATCTTTTATCCTTAGCATTGCAAATAGATCAAGATAGATATAAATTGTTAATTTACACATTCCTGAATATTTTATACAACGTAGGCTGTATTAACATTCTTATTTTTTTGTATTGCTCGAATGTATATTACCCCCATATTGAAGGTAAGCATCAGTTATGGTACTGGACAGTCTCAGCATTTGATGCAGCGACAATCTCAGCATTTGATCTGAGAATCAATAGACCAGTAAAATTGAATCCGAAGCAGGAAGAAATTCCAGAAGTTTTTGCTCATCTGTTCTATATGCATTTTGGTTGGTTGGTGTTTCCGGGCGTGTCAACAGCTTCATTCCGGGCGCATCAACAGGTTCCAATGCACTGCATTATTCCCGTAAGTGTCGTGCATGTTTCCTCGGGAGGTGGCGGAGATCTTCCCCCGCGAGATCCGGCGCCGACCTACCGTCGGCTAGCGAGGTTTCTCTCTAACCAGGACTATCACCAGCGGGGCACCGCCTCAGACGGGACAAGCTCTAAGCTCCAGACCGGTCTCCAGGAATATGTGGTAGTGTAGTGCATGTTTTGTGAGCAAGGGGTGAGGATAGGACACGGAAGAGGAAAAAAGGATCACCGCCACCTCCCGAGAAAAACATGCACTACACTAACGGGACTAATGACCAAAGCAGTTGACGCGCCCGGAAACACGAAAAAATAAATCAATCCTATACTTCCATTTCAATATTATCCTGTAATATATTTTTCTTCAAGACCCTCTTATCCTCCGTCACTTGTTCTATAGGTCTTCTTGTAATTAATAATACAATACACCCCTGTCAATACAAGCTATTCTTATTTAACGGTATTACCGAACAGAGAGGTACACCCGTGAAATTCAATCGCGTAGAACATCAAATAATTAGTTTAATTTCACATATAGTTGCAGGTTCTACACGCTCTGAACAGGAGGGGTAGAATCGAGATGCGTCGAACCAGCAAAAATGTAATAGAATGATCAAGAAGCTCGCATCCTGTAGAATACGTGGTGGGGAACGTTTGTCTTCGACCTCGAAATTTTAGTTTTTAAGGCCCTAAAACGCTTCGTTTAGGAGTTATTTAACGATAGATTAAAAATGTGGCAGTGTTGCGGGTTGCAATTCACATGAATACATAGCTGCGTTCTTTAACAAATCCTTCATATTTATAAGTCAGAGTTCAATTCGTCACGTCTCCGTAAAATTCTCTTTCTTTAAACACCTCATTTATAAATTAGTTGCGTGTGAGAGCTGCAAAAGTCACGTTTCCCAGTGATCTGGTTGTTACAAGCATAATTGCAATTTTTAATAGGAAGCCTTGACTCGGCTCAGTGTGGAGAGACTTTCCTTGCACATTGTACTTTCATTTTTTTCCAAGGATCAACAGTGTCTAAACTTTTCTCCCATCACACGAAGCGAAGCCACTGTCAGTAGTGTAGTGCATGTACTTGTGGGTAAGGGAAGAGGGTACATCAAGGAAAAGGTAGGCGCGGTCCGTGATACGTGTTTCGGTACATCCGCCTGGTTTTTATAGAACAAATCAGGGACGGTACCCATCAGTAGCCGGCCGCTAGATTTGTTCTCCAGATGGTGGCTGAATTCGATCGAGATACTAATAGCCAGTGTCGAAAATCCAGCACCGTCACGACTAGAACCCAAGGTCCACCCGGTCAGATTCGTTGCAGAGAACGGCGTTGAGGCAGCAAAATAGCTTCATCAGAGAGACGACTAGAACCCAAGGTCCACTTGGTCAGATTCGTTGCAGAGAACGGTGTTGAGGTAGCAAAATAGCTTCATCAGAGAGACGACTAGAACCCAAGGTCCACCCGGTCAGATTTGTTACAGAGAACGGTGTTGGGGCTGCAAAATAGTTTCATCAGAGTTTTGAGAGAGCAACAGACGATGAATTAGGTTGTCGACAAGCGTTTTGCCACATTTTCCTCGCTTGGCACAAGGGAAAATTCTGAAAGACAATTATTTAAGAACTATTAGTTTACCTCAGCGTAAGAATTATTGAATATTTAAGTTGTCAATACTACCTTGTTTTAATTATTCTGTCGTCAATAGAGCTTAATACAATTTCAGGCGAGTGTCCGCGCCAAAACACCTCTGTGCACGGAGTCTGGACGGCTGTAAGGAAATCCCCGCTAGCAACCGTCAAAAATCTAATTTTCCAACGCAACCAAAATGTGAAAAGTTCTCAAACAATTGCATATCGTGACGTCATGTTAAGAAACGCATATGATTCTCAAAAGTGTCAATACTAGTTCCCAGTAGCTGGCGCAATCTTGCGAACGTCTATGAAAGCAGTTCAAACTTTTCAAAGCAGTTTGTCCTTCCAACAAGTTACATACGAAAGACGTCTTTGCCTTTCTCTCTGGAAGGCAGCCAGCGGTTTTTTACAGAAAAAATATTGAAGGTCCAACGCGGGACATTTAAAATGTATGCCACTTTGCTCTTAATTAGCGCCAGAGAATTGTTATAAATGATAGAATTCCAAGTACGGCGCCAAATTTGAATTAATTTCAACCGCCTATGTGGCAATAAAAGGTAATGCTGGCTCTGCGGTAACTCAGCCAGTATGAACCGTATGAAGCCACAAAAGGAATCACTGAAAAAAATTCAGCGTTTTCGACATGACACAGGAGTCTTGTTAGTTATTGTTTTAAATAAATAAAAGATTTTTCTTCACAAGGAGAATTTTATTTAAACAATTATGAAACTTTCATATATTTACAACAAAATATGCATAATTTTAGAGAAGTATGAATAGTTTGAAAAGCCATGATGACACCTGCTGCGGCAAAGACTTTGCTATTTGGGACGCTGCACGCGTTGCAACAGATCATTGCTGATTAACCCAGATTTATCCCGGCGTCACCCGATAGAGGCTGCAGAATAACTGCACGCGCGTCACCCGGTAGAGAACTTGACACTTTCGCACGCGCGGCATCCAGTAGGGTTTCAGCATTTTCGACATGACACAGGAGTCTTGTTAGTTAATGTTTTAAATAAATAAAAGATTTTTCTTCACAAGGACAATTTTTATTTAAACAATTATGAAACTTTCATATATTTACAACAAAATATGCATAATTTTAGAGAAGTATGAATAGTTTGAAAAGCCATGATGACACCTGCTGCGGCAAAGACTGCTATTTGGGACGCTGCACGCGTTGCAACAGATCATTGCTGATTAACCCAATTTATCCCGGCGTCACCCGATAGAGGCTGCAGAATAACTGCACGCGCGTCACCCGGTAGAGAACTTGACACTTTCGCACGCGCGGCATCCAGTAGGGTTTCAGCATTTTCGACATGACACAGGAGTCTTGTTAGTTAATGTTTTAAATAAATAAAAGATTTTTCTTCACAAGGACAATTTTTATTTAAACAATTATGAAACTTTCATATATTTACAACAAAATATGCATAATTTTAGAGAAGTATGAATAGTTTGAAAAGCCATGATGACACCTGCTGCGGCAAAGACTTTGCTATTTGGGACGCTGCACGCGTTGCAACAGATCGTTGCTGATTAACCCAGATTTATCCCGGCGTCACCCGATAGAGGCTGCAGAATAACTGCACGCGCGTCACCCGGTAGAGAACTTGACACTTTCGCACGCGCGGCATCCAGTAGGGTTTCAGCATTTTCGACATGACACAGGAGTCTTGTTAGTTAATGTTTTAAATAAATAAAAGATTTTTCTTCACAAGGAGAATTTTTATTTAAACAATTATGAAACTTTCATATATTTACAACAAAATATGCATAATTTTAGAGAAGTATGAATAGTTTGAAAAGCCATGATGACACCTGCTGCGGCAAAGACTTTGCTATTTGGGACGCTGCACGCGTTGCAACAGATCATTGCTGAGTAACCCAGATTTATCCCGGCGTCACCCGATAGAGGCTGCAGAATAACTGCACGCGCGTTACCTGGTAGAGAACTTGACACTTTCGCACGCGCGGCATCCAGTAGGGTTTCCGCACGCGTCACCCGGTCGGGGACCTATCACTTCTACACGCGCGTCACACGGTCGGGAACCTAGCACTTTAGCACGCGCATCACACAGTCGGGAATCTAGCACTTTAGAACGCGCCACACGGTCGGGAACCTGGCACATTTGCACGCGCGGATGAGAGGGTGGGCAACCCGGTCGGATGAGTGTGTGGGCGCTAGCACTTGGCGACGCGGGTCACCTTCACCCCGTGCGACCGCACGTGTATGCGCACGGCGTACCCGGACTTGTACCGCTTCTTGCACACCGGGCACTCGTACGGCTTCTCGCCCGTGTGGGTGCGGCGGTGGCGCACCAGGTCCCCGCTCAGGTGGAACCCCCTGCCGCACACGTCGCAGGCGTACGGCCGCTCGCCGGTGTGGATGCGCGTGTGGCTGATGAGGTGCGCGTTCTGCTGGAACGTCTTCTTGCACACGGCGCACTCGTAGAGGCGCTCGCCCGTGTGGATGCGCGAGTGCGTGATGAGGTGGCCGTTCTGCTGGAAGCGCTTGTCGCACACGCCGCACCGGTACGGCCGCTCGCCCGTGTGCGTGCGCATGTGCGTGACGAGGTGCTTGTTCTGCTTGAAGCTCTTGTCGCACTCCGGGCACGCGAACGGCCGCTCGCCCGAGTGGCTGGCCGCCGCGTGCCGCGTCAGGTCGCCGCGCAGGTGGAACCGCTTGGGGCACAGCGCGCAGGCGAACGGCCGCTCGTCCCTGTGGAAGCGCAGGTGGCCGGCCAGGTGCTCGTTGCGCTTGAAGCTCTTGTTGCACAAGCCGCACACGAACGGCCGGTGCTCCTCCTCCTCAGGCGCGGCGCCGCTGTCCTCGTCGCACGACCCGGGCCGACCTGTCGACAGAACGGGTCGTCAGCGCCACAGCGACAACCAATCTCCTTCGCACTGCGCACATGGGACTCGGAAGATAGCGTCGCTACCGGACTTCCCGTCGGACGGACGGACTTTCCGTCGGACGGACGGACTTTCCGTCGGACGGGCGGACTTTCCGTCGGACAGACGGACTTTCCGTCGGACGGACGGACTTTCCGTCGGACGGACGGACTTTCCGTCGGACGGACGGACTTTCCGTCGGACGGACGGACTTTCCGTCGGACGGACGGACTTTCCGTCGGACGGACGGACTTTCCGTCGGACGGACGGACTTTCCGTCGGACGGACGGACTTTCCGTCGGACGGACGGACTTTCCGTCGGACGGACGGACTTTCCGCCGTCCCCACTCCTGCATTCGACACACTCAGAGAAATTGAACTTGGACTCTGGACTAGCTATTCGGACTTGCCACGTATCTTGCCAGGTGGCATCTATAGCCGCCCAAAGAAGTTTTATTCCTCCGATTTTGCGGTTTCACAATAAAACCGAAATATTTCCTTGAGATTATTATCGGAAAGTAAAACTTCCTCCTAAATGGCAGGTCTCATTGAAAAAGCTAGAGCCGTTTTCAGGAAAATGGAGTTTAAGTGTTGCTGTTAATGGGAATGTTGAAGCTCTTTTTAACAGAAAATGTTTGAGTTTTTGAAAAACTTAATTTGATGTCATTTGAAGAACTTCCACTCACAAATGCAACGGTGATTACAAATCGCTGGAAATGTGCATGTTAACGGCGTGAAAGATGTCAAAAGAATGATTTTTGTAATTTTTGGAATAACAAAGAATAGAGCAATACGGTGTTCATGTCTTCTGTGAGTACATTTAGAACTATCCCTATCAAAATTTTAAAGAAAAAATTTGGAGCCGTTTTCAAGAAAATATTTTTTTATTTTTTAACACTGCACATATTGTACGCAATATGGCGCGATAACTACTAAAAGTTTCAAAAATGTTCATCACCTTAATGGAAGAACTAAATACGAAAAAAATGTACTTGAAAGAAAAATCTCTATCTTAAATTTTGTACTTGTAGGAAGATGCCGAAAAAAATTCAAACTTTTGAAATTTCCAAATGGTTTGAATTTCCAGGGCTTCATGTAAGATAGTTCCAAATTTTAATGAATGTTCTTCAAAATCACTATGCTTCACGTTGAGCCAAATCGACTGGGGAATATTCATCTTTTAAAAAAACTACATATGGTTTAGGCGCCATCCCTAAAAAACAGATGGACAGACGTTTTGGTTTCAATTGGTTTTTCGACATCAAGGACCCACAAAATGAAGGTGATTCACACTTCACAAATGAAAGTCGCAAAAAATTGTATCTAATCTTAAAAGTAGATTTGGTCATAAACAGAATTGGCAAAAAATTTCAATAGTCAATTTGAAGACAGTTCAGGTTTATTCCCTCCCAAAATGTGCATTTGGATATAGCCAGGGTGTTTTGGTATTTCTGATAAATGCAAAAACTGATATGGAGCTACAATTTTCATTATATGCATGTTAATTTTTTTTATGCAATCTATGAAAATATATATCCTGCAAATTATTATAAATTTTGTCTCATTTAGCAGACATTTTGTCTCTATTGCAGAATATTTCTCGTATACTTCTTACATCTTGCTTTATACAGTAAAATCTAACCCAGAATCAATCAGGATACAAACTATTCCTGTGTAGAGAGGTTTCTGTTTTATGCAAAGTTGTCCACTTTGTTACACTTGTGATATTGACATTTCTGCCAAGAAAGTAGTAAGTTACATGACTTCATTATAATTATTTAAAACACTGACATGTAACGTATCTATGGAAGAAATCACCAATAAATAAATATTAAAATTTCATCAGCGACAGCTTCTGAGTTGTAAAATACACACCTTACTGGCTGTATTGGGACAGCTTGATGACTCTTTCAATGTACAATGTGTCGCAACCCAGTACTATGCCTTCTCATACCCTCAAATGGACTTGTGCAATGTGTATATCTCGTCACGAGGTTATGATTTTCAATGCGGGGCAGGGAGACGCATGAATAGAAGCCACGACCGTACACATTTAAAGCAAGCTTGCAGATGCATTCATTTCAGTCGGAACATGCCACATCCTTCAGCCAATTGCATTAAATTCTTAGAAATTCCTTTTCATAAAGATTTTTTTTCTGCAGAACATGAAAACCCATTCCGTTTTATGCTGTGTAAAATGCCATTAAACTTCACAGGCTGGGAAAATTTTCTGGTTAAGAAAGGTTTCCAGCTTGTAAAGGTTCCGGTTTAGACAGATTTTACTGTACAAGATATTGTCAAGTAGGCTGGATATTTTGAACCTATTCAGTTTTTGTGATGTGCTAAACATTTTTGAACTCATTATTTTGCTCCTTTCCTTCAAAACCATCAGTATCAGACGTGCTAACCGATTCACCAAAGCAAAGTTGCATTCTCAGGTAAAAGTGAATGAGAAAATTGAGAAAAATACAATGTTTTTTTTTTCAAAATACCTATCAGCATCAGATGCATGTAGACGATATCAGTTCAAATTATCAAACGAAAAATTATATTTTACTCACCCGGAGATCCCACATAATCATCTTGTTCTGCCACCTCATTATAGGTATTCTCTTCAAAGGCAAGAGGATCCTGAGACAAAAGGAAAAACAAAACATTACCTCAATCAACTTCTTTGATAGTAAGTGGAACAAATGAATGGAACTAATGTGTTGATGCAGCAAGACTTGTATCAACAACAATGCAGGAACAGGGCCTTTTCAGTTTCTATTGCACATGAAATTACATAACATACATTTTGAATGTTTATGTTATATAATTTCATAACACTTTTAATGTTATGACAATAATATCAGTGCAATAATGGATGATACTTATTTCAGTATTTACAGAAAGAGAGATTAAATTAAATTTTTAAAAAAAGTAATTAATATTTCGCAATAACTTATTTCCAATTTTGAAACACTGTGTGTGGCTGTCCTTTACATCCTTTTCAACAGCATAATTTTCTTGAACATTTTTATTTCACTTATATATCGTACAAATCAGTATGTATCTAGTGATGGATTC
This sequence comes from Teleogryllus occipitalis, assembly GCA_011170035.1. NCBI lineage: Eukaryota > Metazoa > Arthropoda > Insecta > Orthoptera > Gryllidae > Teleogryllus > Teleogryllus occipitalis. Next base: position 54,654 of record BLKR01002015.1, read on the forward strand.
ACAAACATGAAATATGACCATGCCATGAAGCAAAGGAAATGACAAAAGGCCTCAACCACCAGCAGAAACAATTAACAGAGCAGTTTTATGTGTGGTTCAAGATCAAGTAGAAAATGAGGAATCTGAAAGCTTTATTGTGCAATTTGGAAGAAAAGAAAAAATAAAAGAAAAAAAAGGATGATAAAAGTTAACATTCACATGGATGATGAAAGTTAAGGGAAGCCAGAATGGTCGAAAATGATGAAAACACAATTTTTTTACTTTTCTGAATCATTGATTACTTTGTAGTTTTCTATATTAAATAAGCCATGTTTCATCTTAATATTTCATCTTTAAGTTTCTTGTTTTTTTATTTATGTAGTGTGTAAGTGGGTGTGGCCATTTCGATACATCGTGGGTGTTTCTTGAATGTCGTGGATGTTTTTCTACATTCGTTGTGCGAAATGGTTAATAGTTTGCTTTCTATTGTTGGACACACTGTTTCTGGTAACAATTGAGGGTTGAATAGCATGAAAAAAAGGGTGTTTGTGTTTGACCAGCATATTGACCAGGAAAGCACTGAATACTTTAGGAGCTATTTCCCACGAGTTAAAAATTTTCATCTTTAAGGAACACTTTTTCAAAAACTATTAATAGGAGGATGCTCAAATTTTAAGAAAGCATGTAGCATATCAGTTTATATACTTTAACGGAGCAAATTTATAAAATGGTAAGTACTTTATAGCGTTTCCATTTGCCGCACTGGAGCGCACTCAGGGCAGCTTTCGTGTTCCATTCGACCCCTAGGGCACACCAGTGCAAAGAAGCGCATGTTCCATTCGCACATCGACATGGAACCAGGGCGCCCTAAACTGCACTGACAATCACGTCAGTGCAGTCCAATGCACTGGGCATTTGTGACGTTAGGTACAGAGGTTATCCATGCCGATTTAGATTCGTGGTGAAATTGTGAAGGTAATTGAGGATCTTCTGTCACGCAGGGATACTTCAAATGATGGAGTATATTATGTTTTGCAAGAAATATCTTAAAACAATTTTTGTGATTTACACGAAGTTCAGAAAATCAGATTGTGTTTCCAAAAAATTTAACCTTGAATAACTTCATATTAACAAATCCAGAGCTATTTAGAAACTAAAGTGTTTTAGGTACGTCTCAATTTCTAAACGCTAATTAAGTGAAAATAAAAATAATGACCCTTACAAAATCATTCAAATATAGTATATGCCAAGAAATTATTCTCGGGCGCCCATACATATACCAGCGGAAATGTTCATGTTAATATTTCTATTGTTTTCAGTAATCAAACAAGTCTGCAGAACCCTTTCGGTTCAAAATCTTGTGTACTATATCGATCACTGGCAAATCTTGAAAAATGAAATTTTGACTCATACGCATTTGAAGTTTTCGTAGTTTTTAAATAAAGAAATCACACATTAATAATTTATGAATCAAGAAGTAAGAATTACTAAAAGACTTCATAAAAATTATAACAATTGTCCCCAGGTACATCAGTACGATGTACCTAGGGACACATTGTTCACAAACAAATTATTTCAAAAAGATATTTATAGAATGTTCTTAAACATTATTATTACACATTAATGTGCTGAGATATGTAGCATCTCAAAGAGAGGAACCTCCCTATTCCCTATTTTTCCATTTCCGTAATATATATTTTTCTTCAAAACCCTATTACCCTCCATCACTTGTTCTGTGTGTCTCCCTGTAATTGACAATACAATACTCCCTTGTCAATACAAACTATTCTTATTTAATGTTATTAGAGTAGAGAGGTATACCAGAGCAGAGCAGAGCATTAAAGCAGAGAGGTATACCCATGTAATTCAATTGCATAGAATATTAGAGGTATACCCATGTAATTCAATTGCATAGAATATTAAAGTAATTAGTTTAATTTCACATATAATTGCAGATTCTATGGGCTCTGAACAGGTGAGGTAGAATTGAGAAGCGTCGAGCCAGCAAAAACATAATAGAATGTTCAATAAAATCTCATCCTGTAGAATACTGTGTGAGAAATTTTCTTTCAGGCCTGTGGCTTCAACATTTTAGTTTTTAATGTCCTAAAATGCTATGTTTAGGAGTTATTTAACAATATAGATTAAAAAGTCCAGCCAAGTGTTGCGGGTTGTATTTGACATGAATATTTTGATGTATTCTTTTAAACAAATCCTTCATATTTTTAAAGTCAAAATGCAATTAGTCACATCTATGTGAAATTGTCTTTCTTTTTCCTCATTTATAAAGATTGGTTGCGTGTGAAAGCCGCAAAGGGTATGTATACTAATGAAATAATATAGGAGATGAGTATATGTTTTGGTTACTTTTATAAGTGTTTATTTCAAGTGTTTAAGTTTCATGCTCCGGAAACATGTGCTCAGTGGTACGCAATTTGTCAATGTCACTCCTTTCCATTTGCAACTGTCAATCACCAACTTCTTTTATTCAAATCATAGGTATGACTGTTTCCCCTACTATGATTTACTACACATTTCAAGAAAAAATTAATTTTTCAGTTTCAGGGAACCTCAAAACTTGTTATGATTTGGCACCCTTTATTGCCACATTACATAATTTCCTCTGAACAACTAGAAGAAGTATTTTTTCCTCTATGCTAGTAGAACAGGAAATAGTAAAAGGGAAAGGAATAAGTGGGAGAAGTAGATGAGAACCAAAATACAAAGAAAAGATGGAGGGAAGGAAAAATAGCAAAAGAAAAAATACAGGAGGAGAAAGAGAAAAGAAGAACAGACAAGAGAAGAAAGGATAGGAGTAAAAGCACAGAGGGTCAAGGAAGAGATGAAAAAAAGCCAAAATAAACAGGAAAAGAATATTGTGAAAACTTTGGTATGGTGGTATTGACTTCAGGTAGAGCAGGTGAAAGAAATTATTTCACAGCCAATTTTTTTTGTAAGATTACTAACAAAAGCTAGTTATCGCTAATAATTTGAGGTGACATCAAATCTTTCTTTTTAAAAACAGGAATAAAGATCTATGAGGAATAAAACAATAATTCCAAAGATTATTACCCATCTAATAATGAAAACATAAACATGTTTATTCTCACCTCTTCATTCTTTACTTCAATATCGCTTACATCATGAGGTGAAACAAACACAGAAACTGGAGACTGTAGCTGCTCCTGCACAGTGAAACAACATTATTAACTTCAATTTTTCAATTTACTGATTTATTTATTTATCTATTAATATATTGTTATCCATTAATTTATTTATCTAACTAAAAATGAACTGGCCAACATCCAACTACAAGTTCTATAACGAACAAAAATTCTTCAATCAGAAAATATGTAAGTTTCAAAAATCATCAGATTACAAAACATTATTCAGAGTTATATCTCATTAAAAAAAAAAAAATAGATTTAGAGATAGTGTATTCTGCTGTTTAGAAGCCATCTATGGAAGATCAATTACCTAAAAGTGGATAAATTGTTATTTAGTCAGAATAAATTTCCCTATCAGTCATCATATCATATGCATTAGCACATTATACCAATAAAATTAAAAATTAAAAAGATTAAATTTTGAATTTTCAAAAATTAACGATATTCGATTTTATTGCTCGTTTTTGGTAAGAGTATTTCGGTATTTTATTACATTAAAAATTATTCAATGCAGAACGTGTATAAGGTAGAAATTATCTAATAACATATATAATGCAGTCTGGACAAAACCTAAATTCTTCAGTATTACATCTCATAATGCAGATTTTTTACTAATACCGAGAAAAATTCTGATCTTTTGAGATTACGCATTGAGCAAGTTTTACTGCACTGACCAGTGTTGGACTGAATTTGTGTGATATTGTTGACACACTCTTTCCATGAAGTGTTACACAGTAAGAGGTCAGCAAGTAAGTTTATAGTTCAAGAATGAGTGGCATATGTGACAAGGAACTTGCTACAATTTTCGATGAATTTCGAGGAAAATTTCTATCTTTCAAAGAATGAACTGCTTTCTAGTAATTGACATTTATCATAAATTCATATACCAGGATACTGTAAGCCCTATGGTGGAAGTAGAGAATCCTGTAAATACCAACGTACTCTTTAGTTTCCACATATCCTACTAGAGATGGTAGGTTTTAACAATTGGGAAAAATGCAAAACGTACCCAAACGCTGAAAAAAATAGCAATTGTCTGTTTGACGTTCAGTGCAGTATATTTCTGAAGGTTTTCAATCAGTAATAAAATGCGAAATCACATACAAAATGTGAAATAGTTGTGAATGTCTGATATAATTGCTAAATTACGTTTTAGTTTCCTTCATGTTCGCTCTTTAACCAGGGATGCAACATTGACAACTACACATCGATGTTTGAAAATATTTAATTTGACATGGGCTGTGTTTATTCATTTATAGTTAAGATTTAATTGACAAAAACAAAGTAAAAAAATAATAAGAACAATTTTAAAAAAGCGATCCCGGAAGCCTGAGCGCTCAGGGTCATCTCAAGGGGTCTCAGCTTCCTCAGTTCGCTGTGAGGTGCACATCTCGCTTATCGCTTTTTACACTTTTATAGTTGTCGAAGTTCATAAAGGGTGAAATATTAAATTAGTTTCCTTTCTTTCCTCATTTTAATGGGAAAATATAAAAAGCATCAAAATATTTACTTCGAAGAGTCCTCACTTAATAATTATTTTCTCAACAAAAGCTACAAAATGCTACATCTTAATTTTTATAAGGCTACAGCCATGTTTTCAAAATATGACTTTTTATTTTTTTTAATTTAAAGGGTTATATTCTATCATCACTAATCATCACTGACACCACCTGCAGTACATACTGTACCCAAAAACACTTCCCTACTCATCCCATTTTATGAACGGAGAAGGGATAATATTTCAACTTTGTAATGTATCTTCTTCATTCGTAAGGACAGACAGAAGACCTGGCCTTATGGTCCAAGTCTCCCAAGAATAAAGACATTTTATTTTTATTACTATAATTTTGTATTTAGATTTGATAAAAATACTATTTTTTTAGATTTTTCAGATGATAAAACTGCAAGGGTTAGGTGTAAATTGTGTGCTAACTCTTCAGCGAGTCTTATGGCATCCAACTTTGTATCTCAAGCAGTGTGCAATACAATGGGCACCCATGTTGAACAGTATCTGTAGTAAGCCCTTGCCACAGGAAAATTACCATCTATATGGAAAAAAGCAATTGTAATACTGATAATTGAAGGTGACAGAGACAAAACCAAAATTCCAGACCTAAAAGTCTCTCTAGCACAGTTGGAGAAATCATGGAGGGATTGACTGTCAAGAAGCTTTGTGACTACACACACAGAAACTACTATATTCCAAAAATAGCAACATGGTTTTGATCCTGAAGATCAACAATAAAAACAAATCTGATGAACTCATTTGAAGCTTGCCCTTGGATGAAGGGCAACTTGTGGTCAGTTAGTCCCTACATTATATGAAAGCATTTGTCAGAGTTCGTAAGCTCAAATCTCTAGGAAGACAAGAAAAATTACTGGAATGGTTCTAAGAACTCGGAGAGCTTTCCAGGTGAGTACAGGCAGTAAACTCTCAACAACAAGGCAATATATTAAAGGAACCATTACTATTAGTTCTATAAACAAGCGACATTGGAGATGGACTATCTTCTGTCTGGAACAGTTATGCTGATGACACCATATTATTTGCAAACTCACTAAAACACTAGAAAGCACTACAATCTGACTTTAAACTGGTAATTAAGAGGTCAGAAGCATTGGCTACTTCCTGTCAACACCAACAAGTACAAAATTCTACATCTCACAAGGAATAATCCATGGTACAGATACGCCATTGAAATTCATAACAGAAGTGCTTTATAAAACCCAAGATCTGGATAGATTTTGAAGGATATCATGGATAAGAGTCCAAAATTTATTGCTTATTTATCCTTGAAAATAGATTTTATTACATGGGAGCTTTTGTTTTTTTATTTCAAAATTCATGTAATATGTATATGACTTAGTGTAGGGATCACAGAATTTTGAAAATTTGCACAGAATTCACTTCTCCCCATAGCACGTCATACGCAGTTTTAACTGCTTTTGATGTAAAATAAATAAATAAATAAATAAATAAATAAAATAAAATAAAAAAGATTTATTTACAGTGAGCAGGATCTGTTCATTAAATGTCATACCAGAATCAAAAATCACACCCACATTTCTCATGAATGTGTCTCTCTCCCCCTCTCTCCTTCTGAACCATTGGATTCAAATTCAGATTCTTCCAAAATCCTTAATAACTCTCTCACGCATGACTGTTGTTTCTGCATGCTTATTTTTATGTGATGTCCCACTACAGGACGGTTCAGGATCCATTTCAAACTAAAACAAGACTATACGATAGTTCAGTAGGTATCAGAAATATTATTCGCAACGCTCAAATTGAGAAACTATGACAGTATAAAATCTTAAGAATATTTAGCAAACAATTTTCAAAAACTGAAAAACATTTTTTTTATCTGATTTCCTATGCATCTGCCTCAGTAAAATCAAAAAATACTAATTCAAGCAGGGAACAGCAAGACACCAACAGCAAGAATGGCCAGTAAGAAGCAAACGCAATTACCAAGAATCAACTGATATCTCACAAACTAGAGATTGTATCCACAGGCCACATGACATATGTCATATGGAAATAGACAACAGCTTGAGGCCACTGCCGGCCATGCAGTAATTTGCGTGAGTGAACACTGTGGTCGGCGGCGGCCTCACGGCAGACAAAGTGTTAAATGTCTTGTATGAATGGCTGGTATTCTCCAAGAGATTTTAGATAAAAGATGAAAACAAACAATACCGTTATTAGTAAGACCATAAAGAAATATCATATCATTTAATCTTCTGTGTGAACTTAACAAGCTCAGATTTGCAATCTAAGCCCAATCAAACTTCATGATTTGCAATCTGGGAAAAATCATGTGTTATTCTGGGTTAGGCTATTCTGAGTTTCCAACAAATAAAAATGAAATTGTATGTTGATTTTTTTATTCTTTGATTTATTACTGTTTGGGTGACCAAACAGTTGATGCATAAAGAAAAACTGCCTAACTAAATTATTATATAATAATTTCAAAATCTTTTCTATTTTTTCAATTTTTCCTTAAAGATTAACACTACGTTGTGACATACCGATATGTCACATGAAAATAAACTAACATTTATTTGTAGACTATATGGTGGAATATGCATTAGGAAATATCACGAGAGCATGGGCTTAGCAACGACCGTGAATAAACAATGTAGTTTTTGTTTTTTGTAAATGCATTAAGAGGTGGCTAGATGCCGAAAGTAGAAAATTTGGGATTGGGCGAAGAAGTTTAGACAATCGAAAGGTCAGCTACACCAAAATATAACGAACGAATGGATTGGCTGGGTGAGAGAAGGACGGTCAAATGTTATGAAAACAGAGAAGGTAGAATACGAAGTCTTCGAGGGGTGAATCATGCAGGAAGATTTCATTCTGACCGGCATCGCATGTCTGAACTGATCGTAGGTTCGTGAGAGGGAGCGAGTGTAATGCAGATAGAGTCGGGTTATCAGATTGTGAAATTTTAAGGACAGTAAATGATATTGCAGATATTGCATGTGGAAGTAATATTGATGCATAAATTGGGACTTTGTCGGGAATGGTAATCGAGTTATAGGTTTCGGGACTATGTCATAGGACGTAATCGGGACTGATAATTTTGATAGTTTGAGACCAGCTTGGATACGGCAGAAGAGGATTTCTTGGGACTTTGGACTACGGCAAGCTTGCAAGATATTTCGACTGAGAAGTCTACGAGGGACATCAACGAAGAATAGATAAGTTAACCGCGGTATAAAACTGTAAATTCAAAGATATCTTGATCAAAGGCCTAACATCAAATCATTTATTAAATTCACTAAATTGTTTGCTAAAAAGGTAACAATAAACTTTGTTAAATTTTGTTCTTTAGAAAAGAAAGTGATCTTTCATTTAGTCAATCCAAACAGTAATGAACTAGAAACATAGAATCATTCTATTTCAGATTCCCAGCTGCGCTGTATAGTCAGCGGATCCTATAATCCATTATAAAGGTAATAAGGATTATAATATATCGTGACTCATTGACCCAGCAAGCCGGACGCTAAGATCTTTGCAAGATATTAAAGTAGAGAAATTTTGTATATCTCAACGTCTTTAATTTTTTAAGCTCTTTTCAATATTTCATTATATATAATGTATTGGTATCTTAATCTGGAGCAAGTCATAAAATTATATCTCGACCAAGTTGGGAACGATATTTACAGGAGCACGCCACTGTCTGTGCTTACAGCCAAAACAACAGACGGAGCTATAAGGATACTCAGTTCAAAATGAAAACGGGACTGTGCCAAACTATTGAAGGAAAAAGCATGATTTATTTCGTCGCAAATCAAGTATCTTCCCAATTAATATTTTATCTGTATTTGGACATGGCTGCACTTCAAATCGAAAGAAATACTTTTCTTTCTCTGCAAAACCGTACCAAATTTTGAAACTAATTCCTTTGACGGGCAAAAAAATTGTACTTCAACATTTATATAAATCATTTAATTCAACTTAAATATTTTCTCAGAATATACACCAAATAACATTATTTTTTATGCAAGAAGCAACTATCACCATAATGAAGAATATTGAAGATTATAATGACAAACGTTAATGTTTCGGTACTTGATTGCATACCTATCAAATCGCCTTGTGTATGTAAAAAAAAAAGATGAATGAAAAAAGTTTAAATTGATTTGATGAAAGATGAATGAACAAGTTTAAATTCAACGAATAAGTACTAAAAATTCAATAAAAAATAAATAAATTAAAAAAATTCATTCTTGTACTAGAACGCTAAAAAGTATAAAGAAAAAGCAACTTAAAGGGTCAAAAAATAAAAGTCAATGCAAATCTTGCATGTGTGTCTGAAGTTATGTTTTATCAGTTAATTCACAATCTCTATAAAGGAGGCCACGGTTGATTCCCTAGAAGTAGTCTCTGAACTCGCTTGACGCTCCTGGCAACTTGTGCTAGCGAAACTTACTGTGTAGACCCATGTTTACACTGTTAGTTCCCCAACGCTCACAATTGCCTCCTTCATTCTCATCTTGGTCAAGTAATTCTTATAAACATTTAGATATAAACAATTTTGTTCACACTGTTAAATTTGAAATTTAAGTGGTCAAGAATTTTTAACTTTGAATTTTTAATTTTTAACAAGAAGCCAACAAACATCCGAGAAGCCAACTGAGAAGATTTTGTGTTTCCCTAGTTTGTAAGCTGTTGTTCTGTAATTAGAATAAGTATGCTAGTATATGGGTAAATTTTTAAATTCAATTTTCTCAAAATTGGTAGTTTCTAAAATTCAAACTGTGATCTCATGGCCATGAGAAGGTTCTAAAAACCCAAGAATTTGTTAGTAAGGTCTAATTTTTTGGGTTACTGAGCTCTGAGAAAAAATTGGTACTTTATGTAAAACTTTTTATTAGTTTCAAAACAGGTTTTTATTAATTATAAGAAAACCATTAGTTCTGGCGGGTTCTAACAACAAAATCCGCAATTTAGAGTAAATTTAGGGTTGAATGGACACCTCGTTTGCCCTTCTAGCCCTAAAATTAGTGTTTTTATGGCAAAATAAAAAATTATTGGTGTGAATCCTTGTATTACTACAAGAGGCCGCCACCTGAGCTTGCATGCCTCGCAAGTTGCCTACCCTTGCAGGCGCAAAAGTGTAAACACCTTGGGCAAAGAGCTCTATGCTAAGCTACGTATATTTCCCCGCTACCCCCCCCCCTACTATCAGGGGACAGTATAAAATAAGTGCGCTCTACGCGCACAGTGCCCTTTTCGCCAAACTTTTAGACTAGTTTGTTAAAATTTTACTAAGGTTGGCTTGGTCCGCAGTCATTAAGGATTCTGATTTTAATTACTACTACCTGGATATGTTTTTAAAAGGTTAATTGGCATTCAATGAGATCGTACTCCCCGCTTGCCCATCGCAAGCACTTGTTACTTCTACCATCCAAGAAGTTTTTTATATGCGAAAAGGCCCGGTTCAAACAGAGCCGTAATTTTAACAAAGCTTGTAAATAGGTATGAGTGTGTCGTCTAAATTTTTAGGTATGTGTGGTATATAACATAAAATTGGATCTTGTATTTAAAATGTTGGTTGTTCACGTTGTTTTGTTAATGGTATGAAGCAGTTGTATTCTTTGTGTTCCTACTGTTTTGTATTTGCAGCTGGTATGTATGCTGGTCTCCGATTGTCGAGGAGAGACAGTTTTGTAACTGTACATTACTTATTGATTGTTAATGTTTCAGTACATGTGCTCCAGCCGTGAATAAGACGGCGTTTGGCCGCATTCGGTGATTGGGAGTTTTTTGGAGGCGTTAGCTGGGTCCGTACAGCACTGGGCTGTGACCTGTTGAAGCTGCGTCAATTTTCGCCCCGTGAGCGATTTCTTTGTCGCTCGGGTAAGAGGCCGGCTGGAATCTGTCCCTGCGGCACCGACGTGGAAAGGCCACCGGTTTTCGCCAGGGTCAAGACCGTCGTAATAAGGCCAGGGCATGGGCTCTGACCGCCCGGCTTTTTTTGGGAATATTCCTGCTTCATGTATAAGGTTGTTAAAATTTGGTAATGGTAAAAGATCCAATTTCATGTAATTGATGGCTATACACTCATGCAAGCTTTGTTCATTGAAGGTAATGGTTTCACTTTGTAGTTCTGCATATCACTTTGTTTTTGTATTGAAGGATGACCTAGAAGGCTTCCTTTTCAAATTTGTTTAATTGTGTATTCAACTTCCTCGCCCTAAAGTGGGCATTGTCGAGGAAGGCTCGTAATACTGTAATTCTGTATCGGTTCAGACGTGTTGATCGAAGCGTCTTTTCCCTTTGTTCCTGTATTTTCACAGCTTTTTTGTATAGAGGCGACATTCGCCTGTCAAATTTGTATTTGCACGTAGTTCTGTTTTGTCTTTTTTCGCAGCTTTGTTTAGCCAAAAAAGACCATTGTTTTTAAGTTTCTACCTTCTAATAAATGTGATTTACTGGTTATTTGGATTGTCATATCTCCATGTCTGAGATCCTTTAAAATATTGATCCTGTTTGTTTAAAAACCTGGAGCGTCCCTTCGAAAAGTGTCGAATGTGACGACAATCTTCGCGAATTCGATGGTTAGGAGTTCTCTGTGTTAGCTCCGATTAACAATTCATTAGGTAAATGCATGGTCACCTCGCTTTATGGCGAGAACTAAGTTGAAATTTAATTTTGTGCTGCTCTGTGCAGCTGGCGACCGTTTCTAAGTAATAGCAAATCTTACCTTTCTCTTTATTTACGTATTTCGCCATCTTTTAAATATAACACACACCATAATGCTAAACTATCTATGTCATTTTGTAATAAATAACAATCATTGATAGATTTACTTTCACAATAAATTTTCAGGTCATCGGCAAATAAAAGAAATGGAATACATGGAAGAAAGAGATTGAAGTCATTTGTGAATATTAGATATAATAATGGGGCAAGATAAGGCCCTTGAATTATACTTCGATTTTTTTAAATTAAGTTTTTATATTTTATCATTTTGTTTCCGATTTATTAGATACTTTGAAGTCAATTCAGCAAAGATCCATGAATATTGATATGATGTAATAGATGATTGAGGATTTACTGAGTCAAATGCCTTGGAAATATCTTCTGTTATCAACTTGAGAATTTGATTCCAGTTTCTCCTGGGCATAATGTTGAAAAGATAATAAATTAGATGTTGATCTTTCTGTCCTAAAGCCATGTTGTTCATCCATTAGAATAACATTAATCACATATGTTATTTCATGTACTACAATTGATTTGAATAATTTTGGTATTACATTAATCTTTAATATAGGTATTTAATTTTTTATATCAGAATGATCAATTGATTGTTAGATCGGAACTATGAAACCAATGTTTTTCCAAATCAGGGGAAAAATGCCTTCCCGAATTCACTTCAAAAATAGAATTTGAAGAATTGGAATTAAGCTAGCATTCCACGATTTTCAAAAGATAGACAGTATTCCATCTGGAACCTCAATTTTATATCTAATTGTCTTATTTTGTCTGATTTACTTATAAAAAATTTTGTTAACTTATATGTACCTTGTATTACTTATATGTAATTTTTATGTATTATTAATATTAGTCAACTTTATAATATTAAAATAATTATATTATTAAATCATAAATTTTGTTTGTATTTTATGCAAGTATTTTAGTATGGATGGTTATGGATATTCTCTCATTCAATAATTAACATTTTCATAATCAATCTAAATAATTCGTAATTTATTATATACTAGCTGACCCGGCGAACTCTGTTCCGCCTTAACACCCGGTCCCATCTTTTTCTCGCGTCGCACTCACAGTGAGAAACTGTATACTATCCTTGTTGCACTCGTGATAATAAAGCAATTGCAGATTTGTGTTTTTTCTCTCAAACAAAGAAGAATTTTAAAAAAACGCTCTGATATTAAATAGATAATTAAAAAATCTATCTAATTATACTTCACTTTTTAACACGCTTTTATTACTTCATTTGTATCTTTGCTTGATTGCTTGCTTGATCTCCGCTGCAGAACGCTTCTGCACAGAAAACTTAGGCGAAAAGGCACGAAAACATACGAAAACGCGTGAAAACATGCGAAAACGCATGAAAACGTGCGAAAACCCGCGAAATCACGCGCAAACGTGCGAAAACGTGCAAAAAGGTGTTCTCACACAGAACGCTGTCGAACGGGATAAACAGTATCCTATGTCCGTCTCCTGGCTCTAAGCTTCCTGCTCACCAATTTTCAGCCAAATCGGTACAGCCGTTCTTGAGTTATAAATAGTGTAGCTAACACGACTTTCTTTTATATATATATAGATTTTTAAACAGCTTATCAACAACATTTAGCAGTTGGATAAACCAGTTCCACAATGATTTTTTGTATGTGATTTTAGAAACATTTAAATCTTTCATATATTCAGGCAATTATTTACCAAATAATTAAATTTTTATATTTTAGGGAAAAACACAAAAAAAGGAACTAAAAATCTACATGATCTGGAAACATCCAAACATTCTGAAGAACATTAAGTAGACCAGGTCCAGCAGAATCAGTTTTTGCAAAGAAGGACTAAAAGAAAAAACATCCCTATTGTTGCACCCTAAATCACTCAATTCATTTCTCCTTTTATGTACAAATAGCTAAAGGAAATGCATACATAACAGACTAATCGTCCCAAGTCTCTGAGGCCTCATTCACAATGCAAACTTAAACGTAACGTAAGCCGTAAACTTTTCACGTAAAAAGGAGCATTCACAATGGCAAACGTAAGCTGGAACGTAGGTTTGTTGAACTAATCAGAATTCAACATATTGATCGATTCGTTTCTAGCATTTTTTTCGACTCTTGTATCAATTTCGCCTTTTGCATTTGCGAGCAGCTGTTGCGCCCCTACCTATTGAGGTTATTTGCGAGCAGTGAGCTTTAAATTGTGTACCGCAAATATATTTAACTCATACAATACCAATACACATGTATAAACAAGAATCGATCTGGAGTCGACCTTCCTTCGCGCAGATTTTGTTGTGCATTTGTTTTTTTCATGCTGCTCTCTGATTTGTCTTCAGTAGAATTTCGACGTAAACTTAAACGTAGAAGCTTGGAGCTTGCGAGCTCTTTAAGTTTACGTCTCACATCTACGTTTACATCAAGGCATTGTGAATGATCTCGCTTTATAACCCATTTCTAGGTTTTGCGGCTACGTTACGGTTACGTTTAAGTTTGCATTGTGAATGAGGCCTGAGGCTCTATTTGTGCATAAGTAGGGTTAAATAAATTTATTTAATCATTGCCACCCTACCTGTAACTCCTCTTCTTCACTTAACCAGTCCTCTGGCTCCTCCTTCACTGTGAGAAAGACAGCAGCAGGACGCTCCAACTCCTGGACAGCAGAATTATGCAAGGTAAAAAAGGTTGGGAAACAGTTTGTGACCCAAGGTCAGAAACCTACGGATGGGCATAATATATGGTACTTAATAAAACAATTAGCTTCAAATGATCCACTGTGAAACTTGATGAGCTAAAATTGGGTTATTTCTTATTTACTTTTATAACAAATAAACAAAATTTTTGATGATTTTAAGGAATATACTTGAATTTAAACAGTTTTTCCCCTTCGAAGAGTCGTTAGTTAGATCACACCTTTAAAATACACAACTCACATCTAGTACTCTTTAAGAATAGATCATGATCATCTTAGCGTATTGTGAGAAGGGATGCAATATTATGCGATACCATATTACCAAATTTAATTCTCTAAAAACCCATTTTGTATGTCAAAACGTTACGCTTGCCACGCTTAATTTTTAAAAATTGTGCCTAATTTAAGAGGACAAGAGACAAAGAAGATAGAGTGGAATAGTGGGGGAGGGATTGAAGAGGAGGGGAGTTGGACAAAAGAGGGAAAGGGAGAGAAAGAGGGAGAGAGGAAAATGAGAGAGAAAGCAGGAGAGAGGAGACAGAGAGAAGAAGCAGAGAAACTGGGAGAGGGGAAACAAAGTGAGAAAGAGGGGGAAGAAAGATGGAAAGGGGAAAAATGGGAAGGGGGACTGTTTCTTGTTTACAGGTTATGTTCGTAAGTCCCAGCAGTGAAGGTGTATTATATCTCTGGAGGCAATGATGTTCCTCGTACACTCGATTGAGAGATTGACTAAACTATTGTGACAGCTAGTGGAAGGGTACCCCATGCAGATTTCTCCCCATAGTAGAGCACTACCACAGCTGAGAAAATTTCTAAACTTATGAAAAGTGTGTCAGAAAAGTACATGAAAGTGTACATGGGCATAAGTGGAGAGGATAGGACAAGAAAGAGAGCAAGATCATCCATAGTTCTCAGCCCGTTTGAGTGGTATTGCTCTGACATTTGACTGGTATTGTGCACAGAAAATTCAATTACAGCTGGTCACTAGAATTGTCATCCAGACCATGGCTGCATCTGAGCCAGCTACAGTGGAACCCCGGTATTCAGAACTAATTGGGGGTGTGGTCTGTTTGGACTCGGAAATGTCTGTATTATCCGAAAAAATGTACCGTACTTTTAATACTTCGATAGGATTACCAGACAAAATGCATCGTAGTGTGCAATGTGAGAAAATGGCAACACAGCATAGCGACATGAAGTGACAATGTTGCGAACATCACAGTACAGTACATTCATAATCAATCGCGTGCAGTAGTTGTTGCAATGTTGTTTAGAAGAGTTGAAGCACAGGTTGTGTCGCTGCTGTTGACAGGTATTCTACATACAGTATTCAAAATAAATTGGATTGACTTACTCTGTGTTCATGCTCTTTCATTCATAAATGAAGTTAATACAAATCAGATGATACACTATAGAGTACAATGCCCGGTGTACCAAGTTACCAGTGCAATAAACGTTTCATTTCAACAACATATGTTTCAATAATTAGTTGTTCAATTTTACAGTAATTGAAAAAACCTTTCTTTACACTACAAATAAGCATTTTATTTATTTTGTTTATTTTTTCTCCATCCTGAATTTTGTTCAGATTATCCAAAATTTCAGATTTGCAATTTCAGTTCAGATACACAGAGTTCTACAGTATATCACTAGAACACCCACAGGAGTCAATTTGACTTTTGTGAAATTCAAATTAACATTGCTCTTTTGAAAAACAATGAAAGGCTATCTGTACTTGTGACTTTTATTAATTTCATCTATATTCTTGTAACATGAAAAAAAATCAGCGCTCTACGTTTTGCATAGTTTTCAATGAAATAACATTTACCTCAGACACCCATACGGGGTCAATACGACAATTCCAATTGAGTGACATTATTTTCTTTTTTGACTTGATGAAAATATGTTTTTACTTGTTTTGACTTAACTTTGTATTGCAGTTGTTGCTGTATTACTTTTATTGTGGTTGTTGCTGAACAATGTCAGCTCACTCAAATACGTAGGCATTGTTGTACAAAAAATTACATTGACTTCTTCGCTGTCCGGGTGACGCCGCGTAGTGGGCTGAGAGGCCGACGTTTCGCCTGACATGTCGCAGGCTTCATCAGGTCAATGCCCTGATGAAGCCTGCGACACGTAAGGTGAAACGTTGGCCTCTCAGCCCACTACGCGGCGTCACCCAGACAGCGAAGAAGTCATCGACTCGAGCCGCGGAAGCCTACGCGTACAAATAAATTACATTGTTAGGAAGATACTTTCTTGGTACATTTGAAAATACAAGCACCTCTCAATCGCCTCAAATCTACAATAATTTCAGTCTTTTAGAAGGATCATGTTCAATTCTGTTTCATTATCGTAAAGTTTGATAGAGCTGCTCAACTATGTGTGGTAGAAGGCAGTGCTATCAACGTTATATCCCTGCAGTGAAATCAACGTGCTATCTGTGTAGCGTTCGATTGTGTCAAGAATGTATCGAAAGGGTTTATCTGAAAAGGAAATTGTTGCAGTGCTCAAAAATTTTCAAGAAGACAATTCAGATGGGGGTAAGCTCTTGTCCGATGAATCTGATGATGATTTTGTGTCTGATTCAGAAGAAGAATCTTCTGGTAGTGACGAATGTATTGCAAGTAGTGAAAAAAATACAGTACATGTTAGTGACACAGATGAATGCAACCTAAGTGGAAATCCTCACGGTATTCAAGTGTTGATTGTTTCATCATGTGTATTCACGGCACCAATGTCTGCCCAAGAACTTGGCGCTTCTGATGGAACGGTCTGGAAGGAAGTTTTGCCGAATTCGCATTCAGTTGGACGGGTTCCTAGTCATAACATTTTGAAAGACACTCCAGGACCAACGCCACAAGCAAAAAGAAATGTCAATGAAGAAAGTATTTGCAGTGCTTGGAAATTGTTCACTGACAATACAATTATGAACCATATTCTGAAATGTACAACTGCAGAGGCCCATAGGGTGCTTAGAAACAATAATTGGTCTACGTCAGTTGCAGAACCGGAAGCATTTTTTGCAATAATTTATGCTTGTGGGCTGGGTGGATGAAGAAATACAGATATTCACTGTCTGTTGTCTGACACTTGGGGATTGCCTTTCTGTAAGGAGAGACAACAGAAATCGGTTTTCTGAAATTATGAGATTGCTTCGATTCAATGAAAAGTCTACACATTCCATTCACTTACAGACTGATAATTTTGCTCTAGTTTCCGATGTATGGACCAGATTTATTGGAAACTATATTGCAAGGACCTAACATAACAATAGATGAGCAGCTGACTCCAAGCAAAACCAAATGTCCTTTTACTCAGTTTATGGCTTCCAAGTCTGCTAAATATGGATAAAAATACTGATTAGTCATAGATATGGATTCTAAGTATATTTTGAGTGGTTTTTCTTATCTTGACAAGGACAGTGCTCAGCCTGAGAATCAGAGTGTTTCTGATTATGTTGTATAACGACTTACGGAGCCTCTCATGTCAAAAGGCAGAAATGTCACAACAGACAGTTAATTCACATCTCTTCAGTTGGAAAAATAATTTAAAAGAAACTCAACTACCCTTATCGGAACTGTGAACAGGTCGAGAAGAGAAATACCAACTTTTGTAAAGACATCCGGAGATTCTTTGTACTCACTGAAAATTTTTAAACATGAGGATATTACCTTGACTGTTTATCAAGAGAAGAAATAAAAAAATATGCAGGTGATGAGTTCCCTTCATCCCAGTATGCATACTGACACAAATGATATAGAACGATTTTCCTAAGGATGAGCCAAAGCTAGTGATGACAGCTAGTGCTGGCAACATAACTGAAGCTTCTGTGGTCATTGTGCCCTTGAGCCCATCAGAGTCCTTTCCTGCATTCGTTCATTTGCAGTTGACTAACTTGTAAACGGCTTCGACACTTCCTTTTGTGGTGTACTCGTCTGGCAAAAATATAGCGCACCGTGAGAAAATAGTTGAAATTAGGAAGTGCAGTCTTATGTGCTCTTCTGTAAATTTTTTTTCTATAAGCATTACATTGAATTTACTTTTTGTGTGATAAATTTTATGTTTATTTTAAATCCGAGACTCAGATGCGAAATCCGGTGCAAATGTTTCTAGCTTAAAATCATTTTTCTTTCTATTTATATTCGTGACAGTTTTTTTTACTGATTGTAAGAGCATGTTAAGAGATTTTCCACATACATAATTAAATTTAAATATTTCTCAGACTCGCGTACATGCATATACCTCAGCAAAACTCTTAGACTTCTGCATAGGGATGTTTTCACAGGAGCCATTAGCACTTTACAAAGCGGCGTGGCTGAACAGCTGTCACGGCGGAGGGATACTTCTCTGAATTACATGTAATGTCCACTTGTTATGCCAAGTGTCACTTTGGCTCATCTTTAGGAAAGTCCTTCTATAAGAAAATTCCAAACAGTTACATACTACAATAAAACAAAAGTATGGAGTAGATATAGTAGATAAAACAGCCAGGCAGTACAGCATAAAGGATTATCAAGAAGGTCTCCAGTTCACTTTTTTATATTATATACAAGACTTGGCAGAAATAAACGCTTTTGTAATTTACAAGTCAGTCACATGGAAGTAAATCAAGCAACGACATGTTTATTCAGATGTAGGCTGAGGAACTGCATTCCACACACATGCCATGCAATGTGCAGACAGATTTGATGAAGGATCTCCAATAAAACGCAAGAAGTGTCAAATTTTGAAATTTTGCAAGGATAGTAAAACAACATGCAAATGTTCAGTGGGAAAGAAATTAGTACGTGGAAAATGTACTAAGAAAGCGAAACAAGTACATGCCAATTGCTCAATGGACTGATTATTCAATTCATTATTAATTGTTAAGAAAATACATTTATCTTCTTCATATTACGTATTTTTAAATTTGCAGATATCATTAGAGGAAAATACTTGAAATTATTATTACATGTTCTTTTTTTATATTTTTCTGGCAAGTTATGTTCATACATCTGTTTAATAAAATAAAGTGTCAAAAGTCTCCGGTCAATGAAAGTAATTTTGTTGTAAAATTCACCATATTATTGACCATACCATAATTAAGTATCAAACAATGTAATAGAATTAACAAACAATAGAAATATTGAAAACAACAATAACAACATGGTCAGGGTCAAATTGACCCACTTGGGTGTTAAGACGGTTTAGGGAAAGGCTGGGTGTCCTAGTGATATACCCAGCTAGCATCAAAAACCCATCATCAGGACTCAAACCCTAGGACCTCCCAGTCAGAGTCACTGCAGAGACAATGATAATCTAAATAAACTCAGTTGGTGGGAGAGGGAAGGAGGGAGATACTATGCTCGCACTTTTTCTTAGTCCTCGCTCAGCCCGGCATACCACGGCCCAGCAGAAAATACGAGCTCCACTTGGAATGCCATGGCTCAGTTTGCAGTGCTGCCCACCTTCTTCCTTTCCATTGTGGACTTCCTAGTTTCCGGTCTCTCTTTCTATCAACCTGTGTGTACTATGTTCCTTCTTGTAACTCAATTATTTCTATAACTATTAATTATTTCTTCAGAATTTAAAAAATTCTTCCAAAGTTTCTCATAGCTATCTACTCCAAGACGAGTTATTACTCCAAGTTTTCTGTCAATAAAGTTGGCAGCACTGCACTGCCGTAACTTAGACCCGCCTCTCCCCGCACCCTCCGCTGTGGAGTATCAAGAAAAAGCGCACGATTAGTACACATTAAAGAAGAAATAAAGAACAAAATATGCTACCTCTTCTGCGTTATTTTCACTAATTTTCAGTGGTGATGATCCACACAGATCCGTCTCCCTTGATCCCTGAAAATGAAAACAAATTTTCTGACAAAATAACAAATGATACACAACAAAAATTATAAATAATAATTTGTGCTGCATTGAATAGTTTCTTCAATGGCAGGGACTTTTATTTTCTTTTGTTTGTATTCCTGCAATAAATGTTTTAAAAAATTTGCAAACTTTAAGAAAAAAAAGGTTATGAATCCAATTCTAAAATGATACAGTGGCACAAAATATTTATTTATTTAAACATGACACATAGTGGTATAAATTATGTTTGGTTATATCTGATTATAAAATTCAACATAAAAATTACAATAATCAAATCATATCATGTCTCAACAAAAATAGTAAATCACATTCAGAATAGTTACAAAATTTCTTTTATTTTTAAATTAATCATTGACCCGTTTTAAAATTACATTGACCCACAGGGAGACTATATCGACCCCTTTGGGAATCCCTGGTATGAGACATAAAAAGAATAAGTTCGTTTTCAGGCACGAACAACAGGTTTTTTATGTTCTATGAAATTTAATCTTTACACTTATAACATTGGAAATAAAATGTTTCAGTCCATATGAAAATGAAAAAAGGAATGTGCCCAAAAACAAAGAACAGTCCAACTTTAAAATGCTGTCTTGAAACATTGTGAAAAGTGGAATCATCACCTTTATTTCCCATATTCTTCATGTATTAATTATTTAATGAAGTTGATCATTTTTAATAATATTGTGAACACATTAATCTAAATTATTTTTTGAAATATAGCCAAAAAAGGATAGAAAACTCAAGGAAAAGTTTCCACAATTGACTTACCTAAAACAATGAGATTAAATGGATTTTATTTTTCTTCAAAAAATATCAGTGTTCATAAACTTTATCAATATGAATTATTACCATTTGCATAGTTTCTTCATGAAATTGAATTATTAAGAAAGCTTTTTCCTTTAATAACATGACAAATGACTGGTAAGTCAAATAATCAATATTTGATGAGAATATAATGTTACTGACTTCTCTTCTGTCTTTACTTCAGTTAAAACTGCTGAACTTATAAGAAGAAGTAAGTTGACAGTGATCAGCTGGTATGTAGTTATCCAATCAGGAGCTTCTTTACGACTTAATAATAATAATAATAATAATAATAATAATAATAATAATAATAATAATAATAATAATAATAATAATAATAATAATAATAATATATTTTATTGCTTATAGACAGGAATAAGAATAAAGAAAAGTCTATTTTGAAATTAATTAAAATTACAGTAAGAATTACATTTTTTTAACTACATTAACTTACAGTAATAATTTAATAAGTTTATATTAATCGATAAATTACATATTAAAAGTATAAGTAAATAATTAAATAAACATGTAATTAATTTAAGTCAACAGGAATTAAATTCAATTACATAACTTACAGTAATAATTTAAACAGTTTACTTGATAAATTGCGTGATTAATAAAAAATACGAGTGCTCACAATAAACATTAAAATACACTGGGTGGCCTAATTAATATACTCAAATGGTTTTTGAGGACATTTAAAAGTTAATTCATAAATGTGTTGACGGATTTTATACAAAACTGTTTAGTGGTTATTTTATTTATTTCAAATGTATTTAAGGAAACAATAAATAAATGATGGGTTAATACTTTAATAAATTAATCACAACTTTGGAAACTAATTCTTCAGTACTTATTAAATCCTCTATTGACATTGATGGGAACTGGCATGTTTTCTGAGTAGAAAGTCATTAACACTAGAATTTGGGGATCTGCAAATCCCAATGATTTTAATGTTTCTTTTCATTGTTTACATCTACACCTGCTACTTCAAATGTCATTCTGATAGTCATATCTCTAATTCAGTACATTAATTCATAAATTAAATTCTTCTGCACTATTATGGCAACACCAACACTTTTATTGAGTTTTCTACAGAAACATACATGAAATTTATATTTGGAAATGTTAATCAAATTCATTTCATTACACTTAAGACCATATTCAGTAATGACTCCTACATGTACATTAAAGTTTCTTCTACTATTGTCTCAAGATGTTCAATTATGTTGATGAATTGAATATTTTGGAGAAGTACATTGAGGACATTATCTATCACACATCTGTTGTCTTAATTCTTAAAAGTCAAGGAGTGTCTTCTTCTTACGTGTTTCCTGAACTTATATTAAGTAGTAAGAAATAATGTGTAATTGTGATGATGGTTTGGCAGTCACAATGGAAGCAAGGGAAAGGGAAGACCGACAACGTATCTGAAGAGTGGCTAAAAGGGAAATATGAGATTTAGGGGAATAATTTTTATATTGAAGCTCCTGATTAAATACCCAGAACCCAGCTGATCTATTATCAACTCACCCTCTGTTTTAATCAGAAAATAATTTATAAATCTGTTTATTACATGCAAACATTTCACAAGAGTAAGAAAAAAGGAACTTACTGAGTAATTTGGAAGCACCTCCTCAGAGTCTCCATCAGTTTCCACTTTGATCTAAAACAATATGAACGAAAAGTTGTAGTATTATATTTTTAAAATGTTAATACTCCAGCAAATCTGCTCAATCCTCATTTAAAAACAACCTACTAAAATGAAGTCTTTTCCAATACTAATGTACGACAACCTACTCAATTAAAAGTACAATCTACAAGAGAAAGATCAATAATATGGCTTCCACTCTTTAGCAAAGAGGCAAGGTCTTTTGAATGTTTTTGTAAATAGTTTACTACGACCTAGAAATTGGAGAATTGGTTGTGAATAAAAACAAATCAATTTACCTCTTCCACTTTTATAACACTTTCACTCAGAAGTCCAATGCTATCCATCTCTGCGAAATATTGATGTTACTACAACGTTGGCTCATAATAATCTTTAAATATATATTTTTCACCACTTTCTAATTTTTTGGGTCACACACTTCTCTTTCATCGGTAGGGCAAAACGATACGTATTTCTTTATAATGTACACCACACAATATAATTAAGGACATCAAGCGGTGTTTCCTTAGCTTCGCGGTGCCTGCCGTGCCCAACTGTTTTATATGGAGGATTATAAAAGCATTACATGGAGTAATGGAGTTTTAAATGAGCATATGCCCGGAGAATTGGGCTTTTCCATCCCATACCCGCCATCGTCCGCCATAACTGATGAAGTATTGTTTGTTACCAACCGTACGACACTAAACGTTTGATTCATATTTGAAAAACGTCTGTTGGCAACAATTTTTCAGCGCGCTCTGTCGGTAACAAAATATCGATTTTAATAATACATAGACCAAAAAACATCGATGTTTCTTCCATGGAATTCATGGTGGAATACATTAAATTAGTGCGCAACAAAATTTAATAAATTTAATGAATTAGTTTACATTTGCATTGTATGATTTTAAAAAAGACTTAATATGCCTATAACAAGTAATATACTTCAGCTTCCGGGTCAATGACCCCCAACTCGATCGGGTTTTTGTCCAGTTTCCCTGATCCATTGAACAAATGCTGAGATGGCCCCTTGATTTGCTTCTGGACGTATAGCTTCACTATGCGCACGTTTTGTTGAGCTTTCCTTTTGCTTGTAGTGGTAGTAGAGCTTAGGGTGAGTTTTTTTTGTTAGCAATACAGAAAAATCAAATCTGTTCGTTCGTTTACCGTTACAAATAAGTTTTCTATAATTCGGAAACGAAAACATCTAGTTTTTGAAATGATCATCTCTCGCTTTTTTATATTCATTATTATTATTATTATTATTATTATTATTATTATTATTATTATTATTTCATCTTTCAACTATTAATAGTTAAATTGTTGGGAAGGGATTCTGAAACCCAAGAAAGCGTGCGCAAATAATTTTCTTTCCCATACGTCACATACAGTTTTTAACCGTTTTTGAGTAAACAAATAAACGAGTATAAAATGTAATGCTGTTGCACTTCTATGACCACCATATTTTCGCCATGAATTGTCAAATGTACCCTTTCCCTCCGCTTTTAGCGTACTCGAAGTCAAGGGTGAGTGATTTTTTGTGAACAAAACTAATTTCAACCACATGCTTGCTCATGTTTCAAACAGCACAGTCGTTACTCTAACGAAAATTAACAAATATTTTTTACAGAAAATTGTCTTACCTCGTTGTTTGATTGGGGGAGAGTATATTCCCTTTAACTCCCCTCTCTTCCGTGTAGTCCATCACGGGCTACGCAGTACTACTATTTACTTCTCGTAAATATTGTAATATATGCTATGAAAGTATTTTATATTTCGAATAAAATTATGCGTCGTGAAGTCTAGGGTACAATTTCTTCTGTTAGGGGGTAGAACCTACTTTCAGCCACTCCAAACCTTGTTAAAAATTGATCCGCGACGTTCTATGCACGGAAAATGCTTGGTGAGAACAATTTTAAACACATTAATACATTTTATTTGATATTTTCTATTTTTTCTTACGTTTTGGAAAAGTTAGTACATATTTTCATTTTTACTACAATAAATTCCTTTCCCTAATAACGATATTAATTATTTTTCTAAAAAGACGGAACGAACATCACTTTATTCTTTTGAACTGTTTTTGGTGTAAGTTGCCAGGGCGTATCGGCCTACGGTACCTCTTACCAGAACTTTCGAACGTGAGTTTAACCTCAGTAAGTTTTAAAAACATTAGTATTTAATCGCTTTTACTTTCTCGCTATCGCTACAGCGGGGGAGAGAAAGTTATTCAATGCTGCGCGAAAACATGGCGAATTTTCGGCAGAAAAACTCTCTTTACAGGGCCCTGGCAACAAAATGTTTATAAATCCAGATCCTAAATTCAGAAAAAAAAATCTTGTAACACCTGATGTAGCCAGAATCCATGTTTTGTGGCTCCTTGGTATCGAAAAGTCGATTGACGGCAATACGTCTGTCCGTCTGTCTGTGTCGCTAGCGGCTAAACAGTTTCGCCGATTTTCTGGCACATTAATATTCCCCGTTTGAGCTGGCTGATGTCGCAGCCCGTTGAATTTGAAATCGATATTTTAATTTTGGAGGGTACTTTACAAGAATCCCATGGGACGTTTTCAAATTTAAAAAAAATGGCTCAAAAACGTTTTTGATTAAACTTTGTCATTGGATAGTGTGAACGATATTTAAGAGAATGGCACAGGTCTCATGTTCGTTGAAAATCCTTGTTTCGAAACTTGAATATATTCAAATTTTTTTCGGCGTCTTCCTACAACAATTATGAAGACAAACATTTTTTTCTTAATGAAATTTTTTCTTGAAAAATATCTAAAAATAATGTCATGTTAAAATTTTTCAGAAACAGAAGTATTTTTTGCGACATTTTGTCTTAAACATAGGTAATTTTTATTTTCTTCAAACAATTTTTTTCTTAAAAAATGGCACAAAATTTTCTAATTAAATTTAGAACTTAGATATCCTAAAGAACGCTTAAAAGAATGGTGCAGGTCTCATGTTTGTTGAAACGCTGATTTTTCCACAATTAAAAAAAAATCGGCGTCTTCATACAACTATCGTTGTGAAGATACATTTTTTCTTAATGAAATGTGTTCATACAAAACATCTTCAAATCACGTCATGTTGAATTTTTGGAAAATATGAGTAAATTGTGAGTAATTTGGCGTCAAACTAAGTCGCCCGCTCCGAAAATCCTGTGCTTCGTGAAAGTAATTATAGTGTTTTGAAGCAGTTGGAATCTACGTAAGTTAGAATGTGTATATTACTTCATATTTCTTTGTTCGCTTCTTACATTCGAGGTTTTGTTATACGCTTACAAATTAATATTTTAGAAATTATTTAAAACCGAATTGAAATATATGAAATAATAAAAATTGCTAGCCTTCAGATTAAAAAGAACAATGATATTCCGACTCGCGAATTTCTGTGAATTACGTTTCAGTGTGGTGATATGATTTAGCTGTATGAAGTTATAGTTGTCAAATGTGTGGTGATATTTGCATGAAAATATTTAGTTTTTTTCCCAAATGTCCAACCATTTATAATGAGTTTTATGTCCTTAGGAATTCAAAAATACTACATTATAGAGACCATTAGTAATTTGGCGCAACTTCAGAATAAAAAGGAAAATTTGGTGAAATTTTCAAATCTCGTAGCTCTGTTACTATTTTCTCGATAAAAATTATTTATAAAGCCAATTTGTAGAGTTTTTTTACCTTTAAAATTGCACAAAACATTTTTGTGCTATGATCAACCATTAAAAAGCTATTACGCAAAAACGAAAAAATTCCTTTTTTTCTACCAAAACTTTTCCCGAAGTATTTTTAGGTAGAAAACTTAGGGTTTTCTCACTAATAACAAGATAAACAAAAAAACCTCTACCTCACCTTTCGCAAGGGGGACTCCCTTATGGCTCCCCATCGACTGCACTACTTGCTAGAAATGTACAATGCTATCTCGGCTAAATCAACATCTAGCATTTAATTTTCAGGAATGCCAAAAACTTGCTTTCATGTAGCCATGGTGGAAATAACAAGGTGGAAATAACAAGGAAAATGGTTCAGCCCATGGTGGAAATAACAAGGTGTAGCGGTGCGCATGCCGCCGACTGTGGACCAATAATATTATATCCCACCAACTGTGCGCCAAATTCAAATTATCTATGCAGGCGCGGACATTTGAAAATTATTTAAAATAACTATATTTGTTATTAAAATTACTCGTTTAATTTAGTGAAGACCTTCAATTTTAGTTCATTGGTGATATTCATGAAATGCTCTTAGTTTAAATATTTCAGGTCTTGTATACAAAAAGTGTGAACAAATACAATGACCTGACCTAACCTGCAATATTTGGCCACGTTATTATAATCACTTTTCTATTTCGTTTCTTTTAAACTTATGTTTTCTACTATTTGGGGGGATGTGTTCCACACGTTTGTCACTCTTTATTTATGGGCGTTTTGAGACAATTTGTCCCTGAATAAGTACTGAAGAAATAATCTGAAGGTACAAAAATAATCTTGTTCCTTGCAATGTGCAACATTGAGTCACATTTACTTTTGAAAGAGTTGTATCTTCCAGTAAATCTAATTTGCCGTTTTTAGCACGGTGTAAGATATATATCTTACACCGTGGTTTTTAGTCAAGTTTGTAGTCAAGGAAAATATAATGGTGTACTTCCTTCTTTCTTTTTTTCAAGATTTGTCATGAGAGGAATCAATGGGCGGCATTGAGTTCGGTCTAACTTTCGTATCGAAGATAACTAGAATAATAACAATAATTAATACCAAAATTACAAGACAATCAGCAGAAATATTAACTTATTTTGGTTAAAGAAATATGATACGATTTCCTAAATGCCAAGTACAGAAGATGAATGACAGCTATTTTTTGTTCGTGATTTTTGAGTTATTATAGGCTACTATATGTGGCCAGGTATAGTAAACACTCAATTTCACTTTTATTTCTATTTTTATAATTCCTCTACATAGTTTCAGATTTGCTTTGATGATTGGTAAGAACGCAAAAAGATGTGAATGACAACTATTGAATTTTAGTGGATAGGACTACTCTACGAAAATCTGTCATATACTTCATAGATTGGAAACAAACAAGTTATTTAATGATAATAATAATAATAATAATAATAATAATAATAATAATAATAATAATAATAATAATATATATTTCATGAACATATAGTATTTGTAATAAAATATATAATTTTAATTACAATAAAAATTAGGATTCACTTAACAAGGACTCAAAGACAGTATTCTATTGGTGATATTCATGAATTTATTTGTTCACAAATTTTCAGAAATATTTCAACTGTCTAGAGAGAATTTATACAAATGTAATAATTAAATTAAAAATTTAACCCATTGGATATTTTTGAATGCTCAAGTAGACAAAATTTCACCTCATTTTAACTCTTATTTAAAGTGGTAAGACCAAAAAGGAAAGCAGACCTTAAAGGATTAATAGGAATGAATTAAATACAAATATTTATAACCATTCAAAAAAAAATTATTTTAAAAATTCACCATGTTACATTTACAAAATACAAATCACATTTAAATATGTCAATGGCTGCTCAGAATGTATACAAAGAAACATCAAATATAAAAGAATCAAAAGTGGCTAAAAATTTAATACATCAAATCAGATAAAATATAGAAAATATATTGGTTTTAACTTTTACGTAAAGTACGTTATGAATGCAAATGAAAGTTAACCTTAATGGATCAAGAGGAATATAACAATTTACAAAAAACATTTTTATTTATACCTCAGAATTGCTCCGTAATGAAGACACAAGCTCCTTATATGCAAAGAGAGGTGTCCTCTCACTACAAGATAACAATAAAATTATGTATTCTATTATCATATCTTCTCTATTACTAAAGGTATTTAAAATTAAATTATTATGAATAATAATCACAAGTAGTCCAAGTGTATAATAAATAATACTATTCTCTTACCCAGACTTTTCACTTGATTTTCTTGCCAACATTAAGCATTTTGTTGGTACAGACCCAGCAACTAAACGTTTGTTCCCAGGCATCTGCAGTGAATTGTAGTTTTTAAAGCATACACTCTCAAAGTGCTGTTGGCACACTCTACCTGCAAAGTTTACATTACACTTTTTGAGTTCATTAATTACATACATACTATATTATACATTTTGTTAATTATTATACATGTACATAATAAATTTCAGTACATTAAAATACAAAGTTTTCAAAGTTTTTATAAGTTAAATTCATTTCTTTATTACTTAAAATTGATGTATGGATTTCTTTTGTGTTTTAAGAGACAATACAATCAAATTATTGTATGGCTAAGATTTAGTAAAATAATTTAAACCAATAAAAATTTCCTGCAGTTTTTGTAACTGAAACAAAGTATGATATGTAAAATGTTTGGACATTTGTTACATGTTAGAACAATTTATACATGTTAATAATGTTCATTCTCTAAAACTGACCATTTACAATTAAATATTTCACATTTTCATTTCTTTCATCAACAATAATAATTTATCCCAAACACAAAATATAAAAGAATATACAGTCCCTGTCCAGATTATATTCACATATGTACATTCAATAAAGCTATTATAATCACAGAATATCCTATGAAGCTATTATATATTCAACTAAACTGAATCCACTGGATTTTAATTATTCAAAACGTTTTGAAATTTACCATGATCTGCTTTAAATGTTTCTTCATTCCTCCCACAAGCTTCCATCCACACCTTTCGTAATTGGGGCTCTTTTGGGAAGCGGAAATATGTATATTTCCCACCACCTATTGTCCCAGTCCTATTAGGACAATTTTTAACACAGCAGTTTGGCATCTTGAACTCCACATGAAAAATAATATATATTTTCTTAGTATAACAAACAAAATTTTGGTAATAAACAAGTGATTAAATTGAAGGCATTATAGGAATTTGATGTATGCTTTTGTAATTATTAAAGCCAAGTCACATAAAATACATAATTGTAATAACTTGCACCACAAATCAGCAACATACCTTTCCCACGCCAACAAAACCACGATCTTCCACTGCTTTCGCACTGCCTTGCCAAACACGTCCTATTTTCTTCGCAAACGGAAAGCAAACTAACACGTGCGCCAACCGTTTTCGCTTCATCCGTGGGTTTAAACGTGATTGGCTGCTACTGCGCATCCTCCGGAGCGCTACACCTTGTTATTTCCACCATGCATGTAGCATGTATACTTGTTTTTTTCTAACGTGGCGGTTGAGGGTAGTATCTCCAAGATGGAATTCGGCACGAATTGACTCATTCTCAGTCCTACAGCTAGAGTCGCTTGATCTGCAGCACTGCTTGATGTGTTCGCGATCATGAGACAGCTTGCGGCAGGACTAAGGGATTGTTTCACCGGTGCCTGATAAAGTGGTCTGATAGTCTATCCAGAAGTTATCTTACTGATACGTAGAAAATTTGTGTTTTACGAGTGCCTGACAAATATATCCAGTGGTTAAAGTAGCCTGTAAATTGTCTGGAGGTTCGAGAGGCTGCTAAATGTTTATCTGGTAGATTACTCCAAAATAACACTTGTCAACTTGAAAATTGTGAACGGTGTATTGTGGTTACGGTGTTTATGTGTGAAACTTGCAGTGTATTTAAGGAGTATTGGTATTATTTCGGTGATGGACGACATAATAGAGATGGTAGACGACGAATTCGACGAGTTCTTTGATCGTTTAGAGCGTCCGCGCAGACGGCGTGTAATTCGAGATCGGCCAGAGTATTTTGAAATCCTGGACGATCAAGATTTCAGATCACGTTTTAAATTGACAAAGCCTGCGGTGAGCAAAGTTCTGTCTTTCATACAACAGAAAATAAAAACAACTGATTTGTGAGTACCGAGTTATATTTTATTTCTGCAAGTACTGGTCTTGGTAAATTCATTTTATGTCAAGATAATAAAATGTATACTTCGTGTTTTGTTAGTAATGCAGCGGTTTCACGAATGAATCGTCTTCTCCTCTCTCTGCGATATTTTGCAACAGGATCATTTTTATTGTAATTGGAGACTTCAGTGGGGTGAGCAGATCTACTGCATCAAGAGTAGTGAGTGAAGTATCTCCTGCCATTGCGGAATTGAGACCGATGTTCGTAAAATTTCCAAGGATTATAGAAACCATCCAACAAGATTTCTATGAAATCGCTAGATTTCCTAGAGTTCTGGGAGCAATAGATTGCACTCATGTTCCAATTCAATCACCTGGTAATATGTAACATACATTTTGTCTAAGATAAGTTTTTCCTAATAAATATGCTATTTTCTGTACATCATATTTCTTTACAAAACAAATTATTTTTGAGATGAAACTTCATTTTTGTATCGATTGCTGCTTTATTGTTTATTATTGACTCTTATTGTTTGTTATTGTCTCTATGTGCGTTTGGGGAGTGTTAATTTTATAAAATCCTTGCTCACAAACTCAAAATTGCTATTTTAGATTGTGAATTGATATTGCTTCACACTCTAAATATCATTGTTAATATACTTTCAGCATTTTTTCCACCTATAGAAAAAAATTACAATTTTACAGAGACGGAAAAGGAAACTTTTCCATTAATGTTCAAACAATTGCAAATGCAAAATTGATGATAATGGACATTCATGCCAGGTGGCCTGGTTCCTGCCATGACCAGACAATTTTTAATAATTCTTTCATAAAGCAGATTATTAGACAAAGAGTTTGGGGAAAATTTTATTTTATGGGATAGAGCAAAATTGTTATTCTCATAGCCTCTAACACCTCTTCATAACCCATCCACACGTGCGGTAAACTTATACAATGAATCGCATGTTAGAACAAGAAATGTAGTGGAGAGATCATATGGTGTGTGGAAAAGCAGATTTTCAGTTTTATCCAAGAAAAAATATTGCTATTGATATGGGTGAGAGGATGATGGTAATAAGGGGAATGTTACACATAATGGTCAAAATTCTGTCAGGAATAAGTTAATATTTTTCACGTTTGTAATAAAATTTATTTTTTGAAAGAATAAAAAATACACTGAAACCTCAATAAAATCACAGACTATTTTTTTTCTTGAACCTTCCGCAACTCTGCTTTGCTAATTCAATTCTAATTGAAAGGTATTATTTTTCTAATTCATGCATTTCCATTTTCTTTTTCTTCTTTAATTCATGCATTTCTATTTTATTCTTCTTCTCCCAACTCTAGCATTTCTATTTTGTGCTGTACCTCTTCAGCTAGTTTCTTTTGTGTATTTGCCAATTCCAGTTTAGTTTCCGCCAGCCTCTCAAATGGCCTTTTTTTTTTTGGTTTACCTATGAACAATAATAATTACAAAAATGTAGTTAATTAAAACTATCTGCACCATGTACCATAATGAATGTATGGTACACAAGGATAAAATGAGAGGTTATTCACAACAAAGTTTAGTTTAGCTGAGGTTAGAAGCTATTACAGAACTCATTTTTTGTCACCAAAAAGGACTTAACTGAATTAACTGTTAATTGAAATATGTAACTTTTATCCATTACCAATACATAGACTTTAGTGAGATTCAGCAAACATGTAATATTGATATCTTACACTCTCACTGTTTAAATGAATTGTGACAATATACAAGATTGTTTTGAAATATATACATTTTATTAGGAAAGAAATGCATTGTACTGTAGTAATTCATGGCTTTAAATGTACAAGAGAATCAACAAAATAAATGATTGTTTATGTAATAGTACTGCATAAATATTTTATACTATCGTTTTACAGAGAAATGGTTATAGAGGAGTGGTTTGAGTTAATTGATCAATAATATTTAATAGAAAAAGTGATGCGAGAATGTAATCAAAAGTACTAACATAAGGCTGGATGCTTCCTTTTTCTTAATAAAGCAGGATTCCAGGACTTCCATTTACTATGAGAACCATAATTTTCTTGAAGTATGACTGGGCGTGATGAACATGGTTGTATATCAGCTTCACCTTAACAAAAATTGAATTAATTAATGAAGTATTTTTGCAATGTAAAGATAATGGTAGGTGAGAATAACGAAAGTAAGTAATAAACCCTTGAGCATATTAATGAGAACATACTGCAATGTACATGAAATATATTTACTTATCACTTAAGAGAAAAACAAATATAAACCTTATTAATATTTAACGTGCCCTCCTTGAACATTTATTATTAAGCAAAGCCTATGAGGCTTTGATTATATCAACTAAATATTTTTATAAAATCACGAGACGAAACAGAAGGAAATCTTTCCTTGTTCACATTAATACTCACAAGGATGTAAAGAGGGAAAGAAGTTACCATTTATCTCATTTTCAGAACTCTCTCCATACATTCTTTTATTATTTATTTTATCGGGTGGAGCAATATGCCACTCAGCAATTACATTACATGTATCTGGAAAAAATATATATTAAGCGTATAAAAATAAAATGAATTACAAATCATTTCTGCAATATCTAACGCATCAACAACCTTCAGGAGGAGCATCTTCATCCTGAGCACTTGCATTCACATTCTCCTTTTCACCCTCTAGAGGGAAGAACCTGGAACTCTCTTCATCCATAACTAATGCACTTGGAGTAATTTCTGAAAAGGTTCAAGTCGTGCTTTTAAAAATACATACTACTATAAGATATACAATTCCATATTAATTATTCAAACGTACCTATAGAACCTGTGTGTGTTTTATCAGAATCGTAGACGCTCTCGCCTCCTTCCACAGACAGTAAAATCATTGATTTAATTTTTTCCTCGAACGGAGTTAAAGGTGGCACATTTACTGGTTTTATACATCTCTGCCCGAAGAGTAGCACATTTTTTCCGCAAATCTCTCTTCAGGGACACATAAGTTACTTTTCTCTCAGATTCTTCGCTTCGCGAAAAAACACCACCTACAGAGCTATTGAATGCCTTTTCAATGGTTAACCACGCCTTATCCTTCTCATCCCACGTGGTAGCACCATTTTCCTTACATTCAACGATGTTTTTTCTCCTTGCAATGAGGGTTACAAGTCTTTCAGATTCCTCTCTTGTAAAATTAACATTACGTTCTCGCTTCTGACCTTTTCCCTTTGGCATTTTGAAATGTACTCACACACAACGTATGATGCAATAAAAGGGTATCACACGGCACACGCAGGAGTAGCCTCTAACGACACAAAATCACAACCGTTTACAACCATAGACAAATCCGTGGGTCCTCTGTGATGAGTGAAGTGAAAAATTCCTCACATTTGGGCCTGACTTGGACCAGCAAAACAAATTCGAATTCGCGCGTTTCAGTCGAAAATGCGGCGTTGCCGCTAGTGAAATAGCAATCAGGAAGATAATTTATCAGGGAGATATCTGCCAGATATTTTATCAAGAAAGTCCTTGGTGAAACGCAAAATAAATATCAGCCACTTTTATCTGACGCATACAATATCTGTCGGATTAGTATTCGGAACTTTATCAGGCACCGATGAAAAAGCCCCTATGAAAGACGCAAAAAGTCGTGTCGAATTCCATCTTGGATATACTACCTTCAGCCGCCACGCTAGAAAAATCTAAGTATAGGATGACTCTGACTATTGAAGAAATAAGATTCGCAAATTAGTGTAAAACTCATAATTTGAGGATCTTGTTACTCAATGGGCAAAAGAGATGAAAGTAAAACATTGTTTGTTTTTTTAATTTGGTGCTTCGTTGTCGCAACGCGTCTCTTGAACCCTTATTGGGCATTTAGCGCATGCGTGAATCAATCCTCCTTTACTATCTCTAAGAAGACTCGTCACGTCGCAATCAGTCAGTGACTTTTATCCCTTCGGCCAGGGGTAAATCCCCTGGGCCGTTTCTGTAAATCACATTTTAATTTCATTGTCTAATGACACTTAAGAAACGCTTCTGTTATGATTATATTTAATATATTTAATATTTTTTCTCAACAGATCTTGCCAAATCCCTTCCGGACACTGAACATAAATATTTTTCACGTTTTATGGATGAATATGTGGCCAATCCTGTTCTTTTAATCCATAAATGTTCAATAGTATTCAATAAAGTTTCACTCATTTTCATCCAAGAATTGACAATGAAAAAGGCGAAGACCAAAGAAAAATGAAAAAGGAAATGTGTTGCAATACTTTTCTATAAAAAATAGGCAAAAATTAATTTAACAAAAAGTTTTTCTGAGCAAATAAATAAATCTGGAAGTTCTTGGTTTCTATTATTCAGCTCTCTTGTACAAATTGGAAAGTAATTTGTTTTTGTAATCCCAATTACAGTTTTTCTTCAATATGTGATTGATTTCTGTGCAGTGGTATGTAATTTAGGAACGATCATTTACATATTAAGAATAATATGTAAAGTTGTTTTGCATATTAATTGCTCCCAATGAATGAGTTCATTCATATTTTTCTAAAAAAAATAAGCAGAAACTAATTTGTCTAAAAATATTTTTGTGTAAGCAAATAATATCTGGGAGTCCTTGGTTTCTATTATTCATATTTCAGGATCCATAATCTCCATCACGAGATAAAATAATGATGCTAATATTGTTTTGTTATGTGACTCAGTGCATTGTCAATTTATTATTTACACATAATGTACTGTTGGTGGATCATTAGTTTACTAATGTATGAGTTGTATGATGAATTCATTTAGCTGAACAAATAAGTTTCATACTGCATGTTACCAGCACATAGGACATTAAACATATATATTTTTGTTGTCTTCAGAATTATAAAAACTGGTAATTATGTTTCAGAATAGATATAAGTATTTTCATTTATTTTTATGATTATGATTCATCAATTACGTAATGTCATCTACAAATATCATTCCGGATCTACCTACTACCGAACCCGTGCACGAACTTTCGCATGTTATACTCAGCTTAAAACAGTAAGTCCCTTCAAGGTCACGAGTTGACAAATCAATTTCAAAACTTTCTTTATGAATACAATAGAACAAGAAATATAAAAATAGGCTAAGTTTTACAACGTGGCAATTTATTGATAGTCTTGGTATATTATATAAAACCGTACAAAAATTATACATGTTAGTCTACAAGTATTTTATTTTGTAGTTTAGATTTGTTTATAGCTTTTAGTTATAAAGTGAATGTTTAGAAGTTGGAACTTTAAATAAGAAAAATGTCATTTTTTGTGGAAATGTGAGCGAGGTAATCCGGAAATTTCCAAATGGGGCTCAAGAGAAGACAGCTATCGCGGCGTGGCCTAGCAGAGCATGGCAGGGAGTAGAGCCGAAAAGGGATACAATGGAAGAGATAGAGGTATGTCCCGGCGCAGGGCATGAAAATATTGAATTCCTCTTCCTGTATAATAATTTACTGTAATAACTGCCCGAGCAACGCCGGGTACTTCAGCTAGTCTTAAATAACTGTGGTATTTAGTTTTTCAGTTTAATTATTATTATGAGATGAGACCATGACTAAATTGATAATATTACATAATTATATATAATAATATAATAATATACATAATAATATAATATTAATGTTAAAGACTTGTGCGTATGCCATTATACACCCGTTAACTCACATATTTAATGCATCTTTATGCACTGGAACGTTTCCAGATATTTTCAAAACAGCTAAAATTAAGCCGCTCTTCAAAAAAGGCAACAAAAATGAAATTCAAAATTATCGGCCCATTTCTCTTCTATCAGTTTTTTCAAAAATATTAGAGAGACTTTTTTACGTACGAATGGAAACGTTTCTCAGTAAACACGACGCGCTTTCCGATTGCCAACATGGATTTAGAAAATCAAAATCAACGGAAACAGCTATATTTTCTTTTCTTAAAGATGTCGCCTCATCATTGGATCAAAACGAGGCACCTATTGGATTATTTTTAGATCTCTCAAAAGCTTTTGACGTCATTGATCATGACATTTTACTTTCAAAATTACCTTCATATGGAATTCGTGGTATTGCTCTAGATTGGTTATGTTCGTACCTTAAACAACGATCTCAGAGAGTTGAAATACCTTACTGGAATGATGGAACTTTACGTACGCACCTTTCCGACTCTTTGCCCATTGCATGTGGAGTTCCTCAAGGATCGATTTTAGGCCCTATTCTGTTCCTACTTTACGTAAACGATATGCCCTCGACGATTCGAAACGGAAGAACGGTTCTCTTTGCGGATGATACGAACATACTTTGCAATAAAGAAACCGTAAATAGTACAATATCAGATATTTCAAATTGGTTCCGAAATAACAAATTAATAGTAAACGAAAAGAAAACGGTTTTTATGCAGTTTTCCATTTCAAATAAACAATTCTGTGCTCCATTGAAAATGAACAGTGTACCATTGACTGATGTTAAGGCAACAAAATTTTTAGGTCTCTCAATTCAGTCAAACCTTAAATGGAACGTCCATTTAAATGAATTGAACACAAAATTAAGTTCATTATGCTACGCGTTCAGAATTCTTGCAAATTCAGTCAGCCTTCATACTGCTCGTTGTGTATACTTCGCGAATGTTCATTCCCGCCTGAGATATGGCATAATATTCTGGGGAAATACATCTTATAGCTCCCAGACTTTTAGATTACAAAAACTAATTGTACGAATAATAACCAAATCCCACCCACGTGATTCATGTAAGCCTCTCTTCATTAATCTAGGAATTCTACCATTACCGTGTCTTTTTATTTACGAATCAGTGGTTTTTGTAAAAAATGACTTGCTCAAGGGCGGGAATATTTTTTCAGAAAATGCCGAAGTCTATTACTACAACACTCGACGTAGAAGTCATATTCATCAGGTGACAGTATCATCAGCTCATTACAAAAATTTCACATACAATACATGTACATTATTTTACAACACTTTGCCAGATGACATTAAACGATTAAATTCAATAGAAAAGTTTAAATCCCGAGTGAAATCGTTTCTGCTGCATAACTGTTTCTATACAATTAGAGACTATACTGAGCATCACAAGAAAAGTAACATTAATTTTAACAATGATACATAATGCATTAATTACCATTTGGACTGTATAAATGAGTATAAACAACCTGTAATAACTATTGTAACACAGCTTCCGGGTCAATGACCCCCATCTCGATCAGGTTTTTCGTCCAGTTTCCCTGATCCATTGAGCAAATGCTGAGATGGCCCCTTGTTTTGCTTCTGGACATAAATGTAACTTCATTTTCTGTGCACGTCTTCTAGAATTCAGTGGGAAATACAATTATTCAAATTATCGTTTCCATGTTGTCGTGGCAGGAAGTAATAAGAGTCAAAATTTATTGCTTATTTATCCTTGAAAATAGATTTTATTACATGGGAGTTTTTTTGTTTTTTTTCTCCCTTTCAAAATTCAAAATTTAAGTAGTATATGACTTAGTGTAGGGATCACAGAAGTTTGAAAATGTGCACACAATTCACTTTTCCCCATAGCACGTCATACGCAGTTTTTAACTGTTTTTTGACGTAAAATAAAGAAATGAAACTATCATTCCGATCAACTCTCGCTTTTGTTTTGTTTGTTGTCATTCACTCCTCGCGCGAGTGAAGACTTAACAGTACAATAATTTTTCTTACTTTTCTTTCGAATTTAACAAGATTTTTATCTATAAACGAATATTAACTCGATGAACAATTAAGCTACGTAAATGATTAATCACTATCAAGTGAGAGATGTTCATCAGTGCGAAGTGCGTCAAGAGCAAATGGAAAATCAAAATTAAAAGTTATCTGTAGTCTGACTTCTGCGTTAATAGTGATTTTGAGAAGGTATTTATTTATTTACGTCAAAAAAACAGTTAAAAACTGCGTATGACGTGCAATGGGGAAAAGTGAATTGTGTGCACATTTTCAAAATTCTGTGATCCCTACACTAAGTCATATACTACTTAAATTTTGAATTTTGAAAGGAAGAAAAAAAAACTCCCATGTAATAAAATCTATTTTCAAGGATAAATAAGCAATAAATTTTGAAAGGGAGAAAAAAAACTCCCATGTAATAAAATCTATTTTCAAGGATAAATAAGCAATAAATTTTGGCTCTTATTACTTCCTGCCGCGACAACATGGAAACGATAATTTGAATAATTGTATTTCCCACTGAATTCTAGAAGACGTGCACAGAAAATGAAGTTACATTTATGTCCAGAAGCAAAACAAGGGGCCATCTCAGCATTTGCTCAATGGATCAGGGAAACTGGACGAAAAACCTGATCGAGATGGGGGTCATTGACCCGGAAGCTGTGTTACAATAGTTGTTACAGGTTGTTTATACTCATTTATACAGTCCAAATGGTAATTAATGCATTATGTATCATTGTTAAAATTAATGTTACTTTTCTTGTGATGCTCAGTATAGTCTCTAATTATAGTTATAGTTTCATAAGTTGGCTATTCCGACAGAAAAGCCATTTATACTTGGACAAGTTTGCATTCTCCCTTCGAATGCGCATGCGCGGGGAGGGGCGACTCCCACCATCAACTACTTCCCCTGAACATATTGTTACGATTCTAGGCGGTGAATTAAAACTCTGATATCATTTTAACAAAAACGTTTATTTTGTTTCTTAACACAATCACTGAAAACACTTGATTATTCTTTATACGTCACACTTCTCTTGATTATTTATTTACACTGTTCACTTCTCTTACACTGTCGCCGTCCTAAGCACTGACCACAGTTCGATGCACTGGCCACAGTCCACTGCACTGACCACAGTTCGCGACGTGGGCCACGGTTCACGTCACTGAGCACAATCACTCCACTGCTATTCACCGCGATTTACACACTTCACAGCTCAGCTTCCACTTCATACTGACTCGCGGTCACCGGCCGCCGCGCATTTATACTCGGCGGGCGCCTTCGAGAACTTTCCGGACACCGAGATACGCCCCGCGAACACTCTGGGACAATCTAGTGCAAGGGCCGCAGCCGGTGACGCAATATTCGTTACAATATTGCTTTCTCACTCGCACTGCGCGCCAACCGTGTGGCCGGGGTGGGGAGAGGGGTCTTAATGCACAGGTAGGCTGTTGTGCCTGACCCAACGCGCAGTACTTGTCAGCTACCCAAATCAAAACAATTCCAGTTATCTATGCACAAAAGCTAACTCTTAATATATTAAGGTTCAGGAAAAGTATGTATATGAAGTGTATGGAATGTACATGAATATATCTATATGAAGCGTCGCCCCTGGTCCTCAGTCCTATCCCTTTCGTCTTTGAGTGCAGTTCTGTGTGGTGTGTCGTAGCGTAGCAAAAAATCTACATGGCCTTTATAAAATAATTATTTATGAACAACAAATTTCATTTGAAGGAAAATCTGTCTTTAATTTAATAGTTGTAGGAAGACGCCAAAAAATATGAAACTTTTGCAATTTTCGGAAATCCAGAGTTAACCGCGAAAATCGGACCTATACCATCTTCACAAGTGTATTTTACTCTATTCTTACAAGAAATTTAAAGAAAACATTTGGAGCCGTTTTTGAGAAAATTTTGAAAATTTCCGGGGAGTTTCATATACAGTACTCACAAATTTTAAAGAATGTTTTTCATTTTTTTCAATCTTTGACAAATAAAACATAAATTTTACTGTTTCAATATTTGTAACAAATTACACAGAAGTGATCATGTCGTCAACGCAATGTTGTCAGAACAATGTACCATTCGTTTGGCATATATGCTGAAATGAAACCTATAACAAATTATGTTAAATACATACGTAAATAAATGTAAAACTAATAATAATAATAATAATAACTAATAATAATAAACGTATAATAAATGTATTATAATCGATTTTATTACATCAAAATCAAATTACATCATTTGACATTTATGATTCATCGTGTTCTGGAGAAAATTTGAAGATATGTTTATTGAATTAACAAGATATAAATTTAATATTTGATTTATTTACAACTTAACAAATTATTAATTAACAAATTAATACATTACCTCAATTCAAATACTAATTAACAAATAATAGCAATTCAAATGCATACTATTTTTGTAAACAAAACATTACATATATATAAAAAATTGAAAGTAAACCATTTACATCTGACGCTGGATTTTGTCATTAACTTGCACAATGGTGGCTTACATAAAAGGGACACACCTCACCGTCTGTTGTCTACCAAGTCTAAGAAAGAAATCTGTTCATTACTCTCCCCCAAGTCCCGTTCACTATAAAATTTTCTCTGTAGACCTTGGTCTCCACCACTTCATAGTTTTTATTTATCACAACTATGTTAATCTTTTTAACAAAAGCTTTCTTAGAAATGTTCCCTCTCAAATTCTTTGAGCAGGTTTATTATCCTCTCGTTTTGACTGTTTATACCGTTCTCAAGAGTGGTAAGGCCTCACTATTCCCTTTCGTCTATGTCGGAACTGTGATCTAAGAGATACGTTGCTTAAACATCGCCCATCTTGTAACCTATCATTACGGGAGAGACATTTCAACTACCACGGTGTTGTATTTTCAAAATATGATGATGGTAGTTCTTCTGGCGTATAGGAGCGCAGCCCAGTTGTTCATGTCTATTTGATTGACGACGGCTCTAGCTTCTAAGGGAAACTCCGTGGTTTGGGCACGAACGACGCAGCTACAATCATTAGCGGAGTGCCTTAAGTGTCGTGCATTAAGTTTCACTTCGCTTTCAAGAAAACCGTTAACCACTGTCCAGTTGTACATGTACGAGTACATTTGATTGACGACGGCTCTATCTTCTAAGAGAAACTTCGTGGACTGAGCACGAACGACGCAGCTACAATCATTAGCGGAGTGCTTTAAGTGTCGTGCATTAAGTTTCACTTCACTTTCAAGAGAACCGTTAACCACTGTCCTGTTGTTCATGTCCCATTGATGGACGTCGGCTGACGTGGATGCCATGCTCTAATAGGAGCTCCGTGGATTGCTTAACACCCGCTCCTGCTGCCATCATTCGCGGAGTGACGCCCTTTGTATTAACTTCATTGGAATCAACTTTATTTCAAGGAGCTTCGTAATGCGGTGATGACCATTTCTGGTAGCGTAATGGAGCGCTGTCCGGTTGTCCTTATTCCTTTTACTGACGTCGGCGCCATGTTCTAAGAGTAGCTCCGTCGATGGCGCATCACCCGCTTCTGCTGCCATCATTAGTGGAGTGACGCCCTCTGTATTACCTGCATTAGAATCAGCTTTACTTTCAAGAAGGAGCTTCAAAATGCGGTGATGACCCATTCTAGTAGCGTAATGAAGCACTGTCCACTTGTCCTTATTCCTTTTACTGACGTCGGCGCCATGTTCTAAGAGTAGCTCCGTGGATGGCGCATCACCCGCTCCTGCTGCCATCATTAGCGGAGTGACACCCTCTGTATTAACTGCATTATAATCAGCTTTACTTTCAAGAAGGAGCGTCATAATGCGGTGATGGCCCATTCTAGTAGTGTAATGGAGCGCTGTCCAGTTGTCCTTATTCCTTTTACTGACGTCGGCGCCAAGTTCTAAGAGTAGCTCCGTCGATGGCGCATCATCCTCTCCTGCTGCCATCATTAGCGGAGTAACGCCCTCTGTAATACCTGCATTAGAATCAGCTTTACTTTCGAGGAGGAGCTTCGTAATGCGGCTATGACCCATTCTAGTAGCGTAATGGAGCGCTGTCCAGTTATCCTTATCCCTTTTACTGACGTCGGCGCCATGTTTTAAGAGTAGCTCCGTCGATGGCGCATCTCCCGCTCCTGCTGCCATCATTAGTGGAGTGACACCCTCTGTATTAACTGCATTAGAATCAGCTTTACTTTCGAGGAGGAGCTGCGTAATATGGTGATTTTTACTGCTGGTAGCGTAATGGAGCGCAGTCCATTCGTTTTCGTCCCAATTGTTAACGTCGGCTCCGTGTTTTAAGAGGAGTTCCGTTAATTGCGCATCACCCGACGATGCGGCCATCATTAGAAGAGTTCTGCCCCATTTGCTTCTTGTATTAGGATCAGCTTTGTTTTCGAGGAGCAGCTTAGTGATTCGGCGGAGACCTCTTAAAGTACGAGTAGTGCAAAGGGGTGCAGTCGAGTTGTCCTCCCTCCTTTGATTGACGTCAGCTCTATGTTCTAAGAGTAGCTCAGTGGAATGCACATCACCCGAGGCTGCTGCCATTATTAGCGGAGTGATGCTCCCTTTGTCTCCTCCTGCATTAGGATCAGCTCTGTTTTTGAGGAGGAGCTTTGAAATCTGGTGATGACCACTTCTAGTAGAGTAATGGAGTGCTGTCAAGCTGTCCTTATTCCTTTTATTGACGTCGGCGCCATGTTCTAAGAGTAGCTCCGTGGACTGAGCATCTCCCGCCCATGTAGCTAGCATGAGCGGAGTGACACCCTCTGTTTTAACTGCATTAGAATCAGCTTTACTTTCGAGGAGGAGCTTCATAATGCGGTGATGGCCATTTCTGGTAGCGTAATGGAGCGCAGTCCATTGGTTGTCGTCCCAATTGTTAACGTCCGCTCCGTGTTGTAAGAGGAGCTCCGTGGATTGCGCGTCCCCCAAAGACGCTGCCGACATTAGAGGAGTTCTACCCCCTTCGCTTCTTGCATTAGGATCAGCTTTGTTTTCGAGAAGCAGCTCCGTAATTCGGTCATGGCCATTTTCTGTAGCGTAATGGAGTGCCGTGCTATTGCCTTCCGACCTCTGATTGACGTGGGCGCCATGTTCTAAGAGTAGCTCAGTGGAATGCACATCACCCGAGGCTGCTGCCATTATTAGCGGAGTGATGCTCCCTTTGTCTCCTCCTGCATTAGGATCAGCTCTGTTTTTGAGGAGGAGCTTTGAAATCTGGTGATGACCACTTCTAGTAGAGTAATGGAGTGCTGTCAAGCTGTCCTTATTCCTTTTATTGACGTCGGCGCCATGTTCTAAGAGTAGCTCCGTGGACTGAGCATCTCCCGCCCATGTAGCTAGCATGAGCGGAGTGACACCCTCTGTTTTAACTGCATTAGAATCAGCTTTACTTTCGAGGAGGAGCTTCATAATGCGGTGATGGCCATTTCTGGTAGCGTAATGGAGCGCAGTCCATTGGTTGTCGTCCCAATTGTTAACGTCCGCTCCGTGTTGTAAGAGGAGCTCCGTGGATTGCGCGTCCCCCAAAGACGCTGCCGACATTAGAGGAGTTCTACCCCCTTCGCTTCTTGCATTAGGATCAGCTTTGTTTTCGAGAAGCAGCTCCGTAATTCGGTCATGGCCATTTTCTGTAGCGTAATGGAGTGCCGTGCTATTGCCTTCCGACCTCTGATTGACGTGGGCGCCATTTTGTAAGAGAAGCTCTATAGATGTCGGATCACCCGATTTTGCTGCCATCATTAGCGGAGTAACGCCCACTCTGTCTCTTGCATTAGGATCAGCGCAGCTTTCGAGGAGCAGCTTTAGTACCATAAACTTTCCAGCCGCGGCTGCATAGTGAATAGGTTGTCTGTCCCAATTGTTTTTTTGATTTACATCTGCACCATACTTTAATAGAATCTGTACAGTTTTTGTGTG
Source organism: Teleogryllus occipitalis (assembly GCA_011170035.1). Lineage (NCBI taxonomy): Eukaryota > Metazoa > Arthropoda > Insecta > Orthoptera > Gryllidae > Teleogryllus > Teleogryllus occipitalis. The sequence goes on from BLKR01002015.1 coordinate 98,531, forward strand.
ACCATATTTTGCTGCTATCATTATTGGTGTTTCACGCCATGCGAGTCCTATCTCAGTACATCTTCCTTTTTGTGTCGTTAAAATCAGGCCCATAATCTGCAAAAAATGATCAAATTTTTAATGTACATTTCATAAATGAGATTTTTTGAGATTTTATTCCGGTTAAATACAAATATTATTAATGTAATTACTTTTGGAGCATAATACATGTCCTGGAAAGACCCTGGGAATTATTTTCTTACTAATAGTAGAAACGTAAGAGGAAATTGCTACACTTCATAGCTTCTTTATTCCTATTTATCGGTCTACTTAATACAGCTAACAGCATTATGGCATAATGTGTGAATGTCACGTGGATTCCAAATAAACTTGCGTTATATAGTAATTGAGTGGAACCTGACGGTTGTGACTGATGAATTCCATACTAATGTTGAAGGACTACTGTTTATAGAAGTAGAGCTGGAGTTAGATAGCTAGAGCCCGAAAATTTGGGAAAATGCCTTTTTTAGTTTCTCGTATACGTAGTATATAACACGAGACTCGGAAACTTTTGCAAATTTTAAAATATTTTGATCCAGTTTTCAAAACATTTCCCCCAAATATATTTTTACAATTACTAGTGAGAACCCGTCAAAATATGACGGTGTGATCTAAGATAAATGTAAAATACTGTGCCCAGACTAATGTTCACAATATGGTGCATTGTTTGAATCTTTAGGGTATAACGAAGATATTCTGTGATGTGGAGTTCACAAAATGTTGAACACGTATGGCCCATGACCAGGTGGCAATGCAATATTGGCACCAAATTACACAAAAGAAAGACCACTATTATACTGACGGATATTATTTCTAAAGTTTTTTGATGTGTCATAATCTCCTATAAACAACTCTTTGATTTCTTCTGGCATATTGCTGGAAGGTAAACTTATTTTCCCATGTAAGCAACATACAGTAAACTCGTTTACAGAATTTCTCTGACATGGGAAGTACAAAGTAGAACAAAACTGACATTTCATAGACAATAACCCAACAGAAAACGAAATGACCTCACTATCACGACACATATGCTGACTTTCTCTTTCCCTGCTCCCAGTCAATGTACTACGTTTGCGTTTTTTGGGGCGCGTGGGCAACGATTCGGAATTCGACATAACCTGTAAACTACCTCACTACAACCGCACAAAACCCACTGTCCGAATGTTCTCTACAAAATACACTACAAAAGCAAATATGTATATGCAAACTGTCATCTTCACAATGCAATTATTACACTGAAACAAAACCTTGACGAATTGTGAACAAATCTCAAGCAGCGCCACCATGAAGCGGCGGGGACGCACATCTATAGACTCATATATATCAATTTTCAAACAGCCACCCTTTGGAAGAAAACAATTGACTATTGATAAGCGTACTATTAAAGAATGATTTAATTAATTAATTTACACCGTAAATGTTGGTGAATCAACACAAACAATATCTGATAACACATCTAGGGATCACATTCTTTCATTTAAAGGAAAAAATACTACAATCGGTTCAGTAGAAGCTCTAAACGAAGCCATGGCAGAATACCTTATTTTTTTAAATATATAGATAATCAAATTTTACAATTTTCATGCGTTCACGTCTGTTATCCATTAATACACCTCGACCAGATTATCACGATCGATAAAATAATATTCAATTTTATTCAATAGACATAAAATGTGCATCAATATTCTCGAAATACATAATTCATAAATATTGAATATATTAATTTTAGCGTTGAGGTTTGTTGAGACAACTAGACCAGATTTGTTTTAACCACCTCAAAATTCAAAATATTTATGATTGTAAGCGTTGAGGCAGTTAGACTACATTTTTTTAAATATGTTGAGATATTTAGCCCTAAAAGTTGTGATACACACATTTTTTAAAATAATTTCTCGGGCAATGTATGAAAACAGAATCAAGCTTTATATCATGTTAGGACATCAAAACAAGTGTTGCTACAGAATGGCTCAGACATTCTCGCACTATTGTGTGGGCATTGTAACAGACACAACAGGATGAAGGCTTGAAAATTTCCACCAAATATAATTATACAACGCTCTCTGATTAGCAAGCAGATAAGTTTCAAACATGTAACAGTTAAAGAAAACGACAAATCACCACAAATATACTCGTAAAATTATCCTTAAAGTTGGTTCTTTTTATTCGACAGGAGTGGTTCCAATCGTTGGAAATTTTGTAGTATATCTCACAAAATTTGCACATTTATTTGAATGTATACATGGTCAAAGGACAAGCTAGAAGAAATAAATATTTAACAGCCATGTCAACAAATATAATAGTTTTCGGTCTTTTCATTACAGGAATATGTATCTTAGTTTTATTTAAAAAAAAGTAACGTTCGAAGTTGTAAAAGTTTTGAAGGTAAGTTTGTAGCAAAAATGAAAGGTTTTAATGGACCTTGATGCTTCCAACATATACGTCAATGAGATTTTCTGAAACGTAGCCATCTTGACTTTGAGTTTTCTAATTCATATTAATTTGGCTTGGATTTGTTCGGTAATATCTTGTGCATCTGCGTTTAGTTAGTTATTTAAATTTAATGATTTTATTGACTACTAACAAAATATCGGGCGTTGCTCGGACTTTTTATATCCAAACCCAAAAGAGGAAAGAACAGTGGCGTAGCGTGGTAATTTTTTCTGGGTAGGCTCTAGGGCAGATTTACTAATTATTAATTGCGATATCTCAAAATGACAATTATTGTCTAATGTGCCGTTTAATTATTATTATTATTATTATTATTATTATTATTATTATTATTATTATTATTATTATTATTATTATTATTATTATTATTATTATTATTATTATTATCATTATTATTATTATTACTAGCTGACCCGGCGAACTTTGTTCCGCCTGAACAGCCGGTCCCATCTTTTTCTCGCGTCGCACTCACTGTGAGAAACTGTACTATCCTTGTTGCACTCGTGATAATAAAGCAATTGCAGATTTGTGTTTTTCTCTCAAACAAAGAAGAATTATAAAAAAACGCTCTGATATTAAATAGATAATTAAAAAATCTATTACGTAGCAGAGCGTTTTTTTTTTTGAATTGATTTTTGTTTAAGAGAGAAATACAAAGCTGTAATCATAGGGACCGGCTGTTAAAGGCAATAAATAAGCAGATTTTGGAATTTATTAAGTTAAATTGTTTATTAGAAAATGCAAATGAAAAAATTAAGTAGATTAATCATTCATTATTGTTCCTGTATTTTAGTGAATAGGTTGCACTCTTCAGTTAAGTACCTTCACGCGAAAACATGCAAAATCACGCGAAAACGTGCGAAAACGTGCGTTCTCACACAGGAACGCTGTCGAACGGGATAATCAGTATCCTATGTCAGTCTCCTGGCTCTAAGCTTCCTGCTCACCAATTTTCAGCCAAATCGGTACAGCCGTTCTTGAGTTATAAATAGTGTAACTAACACGACTTTCTTTTATATATATATAGATTATTATTATTATTATTATTATTATTATTATTATTATTATTATTATTATTATTATTATTACAATTTCCAACTATTCCCCAAAGTTGGTTTGGGGACATGTTCGGTCACAGAAGAACTTCATCTTATATATGGACTTAAGATAAAAATGTTCTTACGATATGGGCTGTTTGCAACAAAACTGCGCGCTGTCCCATGTTCAGAACGTTTTTGTGTAGTTTAAGTTCTGTTAAGTTTTTAAGGAAGTTTTTACTGACCAGGCCTTCCGCCGGTATCACGAGTGGGTATGTTTTGGTAGCATTTAATTTCCAAACATGTTTTAGTTCATAGGATAAGTTTTCATACTTCGATTTTTTTATATTTCTTTCTGTTTGATGTTGTGGGATAATGGTACTGCGATGTCTATTATTACTCCTTCTTTTTTATTTTTATCTATAAGGAGAATATCTGGCCTATTGTAATCGACAGTACGATCAGTTAAAACTGGTCTGTCCCAGTACAAAAGGGTGGAACTTGTTTCCAGCACTGGAGGAGGGGTGTACTTATAGAATGGTGGCGTCGATTCATCCAATTATTTATGCTCTATTACAATTGCCCTGTGCACGATTTTCGCAACTTGATTATGCCTTCCTAAGTAAGCACTGTCAGAGAGGGAAGAGCATGCAGCTGTGATGTGTTCTATAGTTTCTCCAACAGCTCCAAATTTCCTACATTTATCCACCACATCTTCTTTCAAACAATGCTTTCGATAGTTTCTTGTCTTGATAACTCTGTCTTGAATTGATATTATAAAACCCTCGGTCTCAGGGTATATTTGTTTCTCCAAAAGCCACTTCACCGAGGAACGTCTGTCTACATCATCTCGAAACAAAAGTTTTGGGAATCTTCCATGTATTTCTTGTTGTTTCCATTCATTAAAGTTCGACTGGTGGGTAGAGATGTTTAAATCATAATTTCGTTCATGGAGGTTCAACGGAGTGAAGCCGCGGTCCTCATTAACAGTTAATTTCATTAATATGTTGGTGGAATTTAAAAGGACCTGTCGCATTTTTTTTCTCTTGTCTCAGACAAAGCGTTTTTATATTAACCAACCCTGTGCCTCCCATCGTTCGAGGTAGATATAATATTTTTACTGAGTTTGGATGGAGACAGCGGAATTTATGTAACAGTCTTCTCGCTGATCTGTCCAGCTCCTCCAGGTCAGATTCAGTCCACTTAACAATACCAAAGGAGTAGGTTAGGACCGGCACAGCCCAGGTGTTGATAGCTGAAATCAGATTACCCCCTGATCAGTAAGTGTCTAACAACTTTGTTAGCCGCTTTTGATATTTTATTCGAAGTTCCTCCTTGATACGATTACGGTCCAGTCGATGGTTCTGAGGGTTTCCCAAATAGCGATATGTTTCTTCAGGTGGTAACTGTGTAATATCACAGACAATTTGGTTTGTGTTATGTTCATTTCCTTTATGAATAATTATTATACTACATTTATCAAGACCGAACTTCATCCCGATATCATCGCTGAACATTTTTGCTACACTTACAAGCAATTCTAATTTATCATGCGTTTCGGCGTAGAGCTTAAGGTCATCCATGGGTTAGTCTTTTGGTGTTTTTTATGTTCAATCTATAGCCACATTTAGTGTTGTTCAAAAGAGTTGATAGTGGGTTTAGAGCTAGGCAAAACCATAGTGCTGATAGGGAGTCGCCCTGAAATATACCGTTTCGGGCATCAGCTTTGTCCAAGATATTACCTTGGAATCGTACATTTGTACGCCATTTATTCATTAGAAGTTGAAGAATATTTCTTACATTTGGACAGATTTTATATATTTTCAGTATTTTGTTTAGCCATTTGTGAGGAACGGAGTCAAAAGTTTGACTGTAATCAATATAACAGATGTGGAGATTTCTTTTCATTGTTTGAGCTTGCTTTAAGAACACAGAATCAACGATGAGTTGACGTTTACATCCCATAGCTCCCTTAATACAACTTTTCTGTTCTTCTTCAAAGATATTATTTGCACAGTGGGTATATTTTCTCACCAATAACAGAGGTGAAGAGTTTGTATATGGTTGATAAGCATGTTATTGGTCTATAATTCATTGGATTTTGTTCATCTCCCTTTTTGAAGATTAGAAAAGTGTCTCCTTCACTCAGATAGTCAGGCATTTTATCAGGGTTATTGAGCACCTCAGTGAAACAGCGTGCAATGCTTTCGTGAGCATGAGTAAAGTAACCAGAAATTTTGGAGCCTATCTGGTCCAGGAGATTTCCAATTTTGTGTCTTTCCTATGGCACTCGCAAAGTCTTTAGCTGTTATTTCTTTTAAATTCATTTGGGGCAGGTTCTTGTGTTGTTTCTTAATACTTTTAATCCATGATCCAGATTCATCGAATCCACTGATTTTAGCTCATTTGTTTGTCCAATATGATTTAAAATCAGCATTTATGTTGACTCGCTGCTTGTTTGAATCAGAGTTCAACTTTCTCAGAAATTATTTTTGACGGAATCTGAATTCTGTGTTTTGTGCCTTCCTTTTTGTGATTTCATTGTATCTACGAAGTCGGGCACATTTCACTTTCATCTTTTGTCTGATGTTTTCTTTCAAGTCAACGATTTCTTCCTGTTATGACGGTGTATATCAATTTTATTTTTAGCTGCAATAGCGTTTATTTTTCGGAGGACCTTTTTTGATTGGCTACCTTCTAAATATTGCGAGAGAACATTACCATTATTTCTCAATTCAATATTGTTTTCGAGTCGTCTTTTCCAGGCGGGTTTTCTCTCGTTTTGACCTCGGCATGATTGTCTGGGATGTAAGTCCTCTGACCGTTGATCTCAATTGCTGTAACTGCAGCACTGTATAAAGCGAGCTGAACTTCTGAGAGATTTCGCTGTATACTTAAGTCCTCTTTCAAAGCGCCATTAATTTGAGAAAGAACTTGTTTGGCTTTATTTACTTTACATAACACTGGCATTGCTGGTCTGTTTAAAGGATCGACTTGGCTGTAGTAAGCAAGAAGACTGCTGAATTTTTCTTTCACTTATTATTATTATTATTAATTATTATTATTATTATTATTATTATTATTATTATTATTATTATTGTCCTCTTGGATGGCTGATGGGCAGCGTACTAACCTCCCGTGCTGTGATCCCCGGGTTCGATTCCCAGTCAAGGCAAAAATATAGTTGTAGCTTTCCTTAAAAATCGTCCCAGTTTCTGCAGCCGTGTGACGAAGAAAAGCGCAATCTTGCTAGTTACGGTGAAGAGAATACGTCATGTTCGCCTTATGTCGCTCTCACTCCAAGCATGGGAATTTAACTAGGCCCAAGCAAGGGGCACTACCGACCCAAAATGCCAAATACATACTTTATTATTACTATTATTATTACTTAGGTACCCCAACTAATAAAATCATAGTTCCAGTAACACACCCCAGAGAGTAAGATGATAGTTTAAGAGAGGTTCTTGAAAAAGTGTCGAGTGCTTTTAGTGGGCGGCCGTTGATAATTCGGGTCAGGACAGTGTTCTTAATGATGTTGAAAGAAATACTTATTTTACAGGATAGAAAAGATTTATTTAAAAAATTGTAGAAGCAAATAAGTGAAGAACCGGTTTAATGTAATTGCTAATTAATTTATTTCGCAATTTTTGTTCATTTCACTCATATGAGCTTTTAAAGATATTTATTTTTTTATAATATATAAGATAATCACAAATCATTTAATTTATTTATAAGCAAATTCCAAGAATAAATATTCACATCATCTGTAAGATATTGCTACCCGAAAGTGAGGTAATGAATTGTATATTAACGGCACCGTCATTTCATTGCACTTGTAGCGGTCCACTGTTCCTGTCACTTCTTTCAAGTCTTCGGATTCAACAAGATGTTAGTCATTCTGATAAGTAGGGCTCGGATTTTAATGACCTAAAAATCAGCGAAATATGCGAGCATCTATGACCTAAAACATATATAAATATGACCTTAAAAAATATGACGTTATACAAGTTAATTTTTTAAAACGTCCTGTTGATTTTTTCGGTATAACAAATACAAAATTCACTCAAGAACAGATTGTAAGTACGGTACGGTACATACGGTTTGCAGTCTTTGGAACTGATTAGCATTTTTAAAAAAATGCATGTGTCTGTAAAACAAATCAAGTACAGTACAATAAAACCCAGCAAACAAAACATCTTGCTTTACTACTGCATACTTCTAGTTTAATGTTTTCTAATTTCCTCTCAGTCGTCAGTTTCTAGAGAGTTGCATTGGATCACAAGGTGTATTTTGAGGTTTTCCATCTTAAATGAACTACAGTTGTCGCTGAGGATAGTCTTGTACCTGGGAAATCTGCTCTCCACATCACCTGACGGTCACGTATTTGAAGGCGGCAATGTCACTGCAGGGCATCTTTGGTTCATTGTCTTCGAATGTTGCGGCATTTCCATAAATTATATCGCTAATTTTACACATTGTAGAATATCCAGGATTTCGCTGAAGAACACTCAGCAATTTGTTGTACACTTTTTAGCCACATTACCAAAAGCTCGACCCAACTTACTTCGTTCAAATTTACTTACGTTTCAAATAATCCTTTGTGGTATAATTTTTTACTTTATTTGCTACAATATCACCTGATACATTGTCATGCGAGACAGTCCTTAAAAATATGACAAATATATGCATTTATGGCAAATATGGGCAAAATATGACCTTTTACTAAAAACTCTGTAAATATGACTTTATATGCACAATAAGAATTTCTAATCGACAATTCCTGGATTCGTGTATAAATTGTTTTAAAATTCACCCGAAGGTTCAGGAAAAATTCATGACTTGTCATTAAAATCCGGGCCCTACTGATAAGCTGAATTGGGGTATGTGTGTGCGCGCCGGTCGTGCTGATGTTGGAGCATGGGCCAGCCACAGGCCACGAACGAACTCGAGGATTCCCGATAGGCCGGCCTTCGGCTCGGCGTAGCCGACCGTAGCATATCGGCGTCTTGCAAACACACGTACTGCGCATGCGTTGAAGACTCAACGCCAGAGCCTTCCTCCTATGACGGGTGTGTTGGCAATTTTTTTTTTTTTAAATTATATTTTATTTTGCAATTTGTTTGTGAACAAACATTTGGCAAAATTACATAGATTTACATAAACAAATACATGAGAGGAGTAAAATCCCATGACCGTACTCCACCAATGATACATTATTAATACAAGTTAACTATTAATTATAATTTCTGAAATGAATAATTTAAAGTCGATGTGGAAGGTCTAGAGTATAATGGCGTTGAAGTCGTCTGTAGGAGTCACTATTGTCTAGTAAGTTGATGGCTAGCATATTCGGATGATTATGTAGTCTTTGTAGGTATTGTTCACTGGTATTCTTGATTTCTTCTTTTATAGTTGGAATCTGTAAGTCTTTGTGTAATGTTGCATTCCTTACGTACCAGGGGGCATTTACAAATTTTCTTAAGGCTATAGACTGGAAGCGTTGTAATATTTCAACATTAGAATTTTGAGCTGTTCCCCAAAGTTGAATTCCATATGTCCATACTGGTTTTAATATTGCTTTATACACAATTACTTTGTTTGCGATGCTTAACGATGATTTTCTTCCAAGTAGCCAGTTTAACCTTCTAAGTTTTAGGTCTAATTCTTTTCTTTTCTTCTTTATATGTATTTTCCATGTCAGTCTTCTGTCCAGAGTAAGTCCGAGATATTTTGCCGAGTCATTTTGAGGAATACATTGCGATCCGATTTTTATAGGTGGACACGTTTCGTGCTTCAGACTGAAGGTGACTTGGACAGACTTCTTGTCATTGATCTTGAGGCGCCAGCGTTTCTGCCACTTGTGGATGGATTGCAGATGTTCTTCTACGAGACGAGATGCTTCTGCTGGATCTTCATGTCGAGCTAAGATCGCTGTGTCGTCCGCGTAGGTTGCTGTCAATGCGTTTACAGATGATGGGATGTCGGCAGTATATAATGAATAAAGGAAAGGTGCAAGCACACTTCCTTGAGGCACTCCTGACTTTATAGGGATAAGTTTTGAAGTTTCACCGTTAAATTTTATTTGAAAATATCTCTCTGTAAGATACGATTTTAACAAGTGATAGTAAGGATACGGTAGATTTTTCTTAATTTTATACAATAGACCTGGGTGCCAAACCTTATCGAAAGCCTGGCTTACGTCTAGAAATACAGCAGAACAATATTCTTTATTTTCTAGCGATTCACTAATTTCGTTTACTACTCGATGAATTTGTTCTACAGTCGAATGTTGTTGTCTAAACCCAAACTGATGATGAGGTATTATTTCATTTTCTTGTAGAAGTGGATTTAAACGTGACAGAAGCAGTTTTTCAAAAACTTTTGATAGTATTGGCAGTAGACTAATAGGTCTGTATGATACAACTTCATGTGTTGGTTTGCCGGGCTTAGGGATGACTATTACTTGAGCGATTTTCCATTGATCAGGGAAGTGTCCTAGTCTTAGGATGGCATTGAAGATGGAAGTAAGTAAGGCTATTAGTTTTCTTGGTAGATGGTGTAGAATTGTTGCTGAAATCATATCGTATCCGGGAGCTTTTTTAGTTGGTAAATTCTTGATTGTTGTTTCAACTTCTCGAGCACTTACGGATTTGATTTGGGGAGCTAGTTGCAGTGGTGAATCTAAGAAGTTGTAAATTTCTTCCTCTTCTGTAGCAGATATTTGTGAAGGAAATGGTTGAAAGATGTTAGAGAAATGGGACGCGAAGCATTCAGTTTTTTCTTCGTCGGTTTTAGCCCATGTGCTGTCGATTTTTCTGATGGGAGGAATAGGTTGCATCGGTCTCTTCAAGTATTTAGTAGATTTCCAAAGAGAATACTCTGAGTTCGAATTCGGAATCAATTTTGTGAGTTTATCTTCTAGGGCGTGGTTTCGATATTCTTGAAGTAATCTTTTGAGGTTTTGCGAAGCTGAATTTAGTCTTCTTTTGACTGCTGGGTCTTTAGTGATTTGCCATTGTTTCTTTAATTTACGTTTTGATTTCACCTTTTCTCTTATTACTTGTGGGATATATAGCTTTTTGTTTTGCTTTATTTCTGGTGTAGAGTGCCACGCAGCTTGATGGAGTTGTCTGGTTACATATTCTATAGCTTCATTTATGTCGAAAGCAGTTTTCAATGGTAGATTAGCTGTGCTGTTATTAGTTAGCCATTCTGAGAAATATTTCCAATCTGTTCTATTGTTGTGGATTGAGGTTTGCTTATTGTCTTCAATAATGATTGAGCTAATGACTAGTAGAATCGGTGAATGATCAGACGATAGATCTTGTGACCAGTAGGTGTGAATGTAACTTTGGTTAACTCCTTTTACAATAAAGAAATCTAATACATCAGGAATTTTGTTAGTGTCTGTCGGCCAGTAGGTGGGTTGGCCAGAAGAGAACGAGGATAATTTTTCGTTTATTATAGTTTCATATAGAGATTTACCTTTCGGGGAGGTTAGTCTGGAGCCCCATAATGGATGTTTAGAATTGTAGTCACCGCCAGAAATAAATCTTGGTCCAAGTGTTCTGAAGAAGCTTGCGAATTGTGAACTCTGGATTTTATGCTTCGGAGGGCAGTATATTGCTGCAATATTCAATGTTCCGAATGCATCTCTTACTTGAATGGATGTTGCCTGCAAATACGTAGTGTTAAATTGAGAATTTAAGTGATGTTTAATTTTTTCCCGAACAAGTATAGCTGTTCCTCCATGTGCTGTACCATCCGGATGATTTGTATAATACATGTATCCTTGAAGTGAGAAAAAACTTTTGTTGGTGAAATGAGTTTCTGAAATGAGCATGATAGAAATGAAATGAGCATGTCAGAAACTTTACAAAAAGTCGTGAAAATGGAAGAATTCTACTGCAAGCTTGTAGGTCAAGATAAATTTAAAATCTTACCGGCAACAACAGAAGCTTATCGATCACTTATTAAATACCTTACTAAAGAGAAAATTGTTTCACAGCTATCAGCTAAAACAAGAAAGAGCATTTAGGATAGTCTTAAAAAATATGCATCCTACAATAAATATTGATGAACTGAAAGCAGAAATAGAAGAAAACGGTCATACTGTAAGAAACATTCATAACTGCAAACACCGTGTAACAAAAGCTCCCTTACCGGTATTTTTTATTGATTTGGAACCAAAAGATAATAACAAAGACATTTATAAATTGCAGTACCTTCAAAATACCAAAATAATAATTGAAGCTCCAAGAGTAAAGCGAGATCTTGTGCAATGCCATCGCTGCCAAAGTTGGGAGCACACGAAGCATTACTGCAACCATCCTTATCGGTGCGTAGTATGCGGCGAGAATCACGATAGCAGAACTTGTGATAACAAGAAAAACAAGACGAAGCCTGCAAAATGCGCCCTTTGTGAAGGTCCCCACACAGCAAGTTATAAAGGATGTGAAATTTATCAAAAAATACGCAATAAAAAATATCCACAGGCGTCTAAAATTCCACAAGATTCAAACTCCAGTGCTTCACAAAACAATATGAACACAGGTCAAGAAAACTTCCCACCTACTTCGATAAATAATTTCCATCAGCGTAGTACTTATGCACAAGCACTGAAAAACTCACAAAAGAAGGATAGTCTGAACAACAATGCCACAAACACGGAGTCCAATACTCAAATATTTTCAATAATACAACAGACTTTCGAAAGATTTGAAACTATACTCAACAGACAAGCAGAACAAATAAGTGCACTTTTAAATCTTGTGTCAAAACTGCTAACTAAATAATGAACAAATCATATAAGATAGCAGCTTGGAACGCCAATGGCTTGCTACAACACCGAGAAGAAGTCAAGTGTTTTCTTCAGTTAACAAATACGGATATCATGTGTTGGCAATTAAGCGGGTTCGATCTTCAGTCAATCTTGAGTCATCATTAAGTTCAATATTGAAACCAAGACGCAAAACGTAGTAATTGTGAATTAAAAAATTATCAATATGCACATTAAGAAGTAATGAGAACAGTTTTTATTTTTCTTTAAATGTTTGGATAGGCTCCGCCTTGCAGCCCAATAGGTAGCTACGCCACTGGGAAAAGTATCAATATTATATAAACAACATGTGTAAGATTATTTTTAATATAATTGGTTCAAGTTTTAATAAAATACTGTCATTTTCTGACGGAATTTATTAGGAACCATGTATTAGGTATCAGTTCTGCCACGTATCAGAGCAGCTCAGCTCGGTTTGAAACTTTTAATAGTTTTCGCGCAATATTGCGTGCAATATGTGCAATTTTAAATGCAGCGTCTCCCTATAATCATCAAGACATTCTTTTAAATGAAATATAGCCATAAAAAAATCTTCAAATAAGATCATGTTCAATTTTTCGAAAATATGAGTATTTTTTTTTAGTAATTTGGCGTGAAATATAGTTGGGCGCTCCGAATTTACTGCGCTTCGTGAACGTAAAATGAATCGTTATGCCAGACAGTTTGATGCTACGTAAGCCAGGATTTGTACAGGGTGAGTCACGTAACTCTAGCCCCTCCTGTAATTTTTGGACTGTTGAAGTTATTGCAATGCAGTTTTTACGAAAGTGCATGAGGGAATGGGGCTAATTGATACGTGTATTCATTTATATTTTATCCCTTGTATTTTACAAGATATTTGAGGTAACGTTGTTTTTTCAAATGGTACAATACAATTTTTTCAGTCTATCATGAGGAATTCAATAATATACATATAGTCATATGTTAGATAAGCATTTTTGACTAATTTTGATTTTTTGTGCGACTCGTGTTCAACTGGTGGATATTTTGAATGTTACAGCCCGCCTCATAAGGTCATGCAGCGTTCCCCTGCAAAAGCGCGCTCGGGGAAGGAAAGGGATCTTAGTATTTGAAGTTACGAAACATATTCCAAACATTCACAAAACTGTTGCAGTTTTTTCCTGAACTCTGCTTTTCTTCCTTCCGCATTTTCAAATTTTTTTGTATTACTTAAGGATTGAAAGTACGGATTTGTCATAAGTAGTATGTATTGAAAAAAAAATTCAACTTCATTTAAAGGGGTGTCATACCACAAGACGTTAATGGAATCTTGGGAACTAAACACTATAAGAATAAAGTATTAAGACGATACAAAGGAAATTTCACATTTTCAGTGAATAGTTGTATTGTTAATGATCATATAATAATACCTTATGAAAAGAAAAAATGCAGGAATATAGTGACAATAACTATCTCTATGTTTCTATCCCTAAATTATTATTATTATATTCTTATTAAAATTAAAATTGTCCGCTCAAAATATGAAATATTATTTGTACTGTCTTAATTATTTATTACAGACGGCGGGACAGGCGGCCGACAGACGGCCGGATCGATTGCCATCCATTGATTTTCCGGTATCAAGGACCCACAAAACATACATTCTGAATAAACGTGTTCGAGGTAGAGATGGGCTTAACGCTTTTCTTCAATAAATGTTATAACTGACTTGTAATAACCGCTAATAATAACAGTTGAAAAATAACAGGTCTATGAGCAGCAAATTAACATGGCCGACTGCTAAGAGTTAAATCAGTTGTGGCGACTGTTGAGAGTTAAAGGCAAAACGAATAACGTTGGTAGCACTGTAAAGCTTGTACAGCTACCTAACGGCGCTTGCTTGCACCACTTCCCCAAAAGTGTTTGGGCAAAGAAACAGCTGATATGAGCGTGACTGGACGAACGACCATGGAAAAACAGTAATTGATATGATGAGTAGCAAATGTGTATAGAATATTACTAAAAATAAACATGATTTCTGATTCGGGTTCAGATTGTAAATATTCTTTGAATATGTAACATGTCCACAGTGAAGTGACGAGTGCTAAGTATAATGAGACGAAGAAACTATGTATTTGCTTAGCTACGGGTAAAGTGGTTACCCGTATATTAAATTTGTTGGATATGACATAATATAAAGAGAGATATTATAGAAATATTAGTGTATCTCACATAAGCAGCAAGGGGACAGAAAGCAGTTAACAAACATATTGGACGGATTAAATTTAAAGGGCAAACTTTTTATTGTAGTGTATACAATAAAAGATAAAAATATTGTGGCACATGGTGAGGAATAATGAATTATTTATTAAAAAATCCATAATTTGAACACTTGCTTATCACGATTGATTATCTGCAGTGAAGCTGTTATCGTACAAAATGGTTGCCGCAAGGGCTTGTAGTGGTTCAGATTCCCATTAGATTGCAGTTCTATGAATTTCAACCGATAACAGCCAATAACAGGATAAACTAAATAACTTATTTTGCATAACAGTAACGAAACGTTAACTTTTAAGAAGTAACCTTTCAGCCGTTAAGGGAACATCTCTAGTCGGAGGAAGTAATTTACTGTATATAGGGACAAGCTTTATCTAATTTTTCGGTACCAGGGCTTGGTAATAAGAGTTTTTGGGTCGAAAATTCGCCGTCCCCCCCCCCCGAAGCATTAATATACTCTATACTGCGCAAGGAGTAACGAGAAAGTAAAACAAATAATTTTCATTTAAATATCTTGGAATACTAATTATACCAGATACTACTAATGATTGCAGATTAATATGGACTACATAATAACAAAATAATACAAGCAAAACAAAGAATACGTAAACTGTATCCTTTAATTACAGGAAACCGGCGTCAAAACAGAACTATATCCTTTATAGCAATAAAGAACTATTGTAATTCTGTTTTGAGGCCGGTTCACACAAAGCAATAACTGTTTCCATTATAATGTATGTCCAAAGAGCAGAAAGGCCAGTTCTGCGGACTTGTGGTTGCAATTTGGTCCAGGAAAAAACTGTCACCCTTATTCGTGTATGCTTCCAAGCTTTAAGAGAAATAAACAAAATAAATGTATAGTGTCAACGTTTAATAAACCAAAATTTTTCGTTCGTAACGCGACTTGGAGTCAGCTTTACAATCTATACAATAGTGATTTCCTAGAAATCGAGCTATTCAAACTAGATTTTTTTAGATCCCTTCAGGAAATGTAATATTTACTTACTTCTGAGTAACCTAGCATTGCCGCTTTGAACACAGCATCTTCGATGTTGATGTTATGAAAGACGAAGTGATCAGCGTCGGCGCCCCCTTGCAGCAGTCGCTCCGCCGCCTCGAGGTGGCCGCAGGCACTGGCGTAGCGCAGCGCCGTCCAGCCCAGCAGCGCGTCCCTGCGCCCGGGGTCGCAGCCCTTGGCGAGCAGCGCGCCCACGGCGTCGGCGCGGCCCAGCGACGCCGCCTGCACCAGCGCTGTGCGGCCGAAGCGGTCGCTCTCGTCGGGGTCGCCTCCAGCCTCCAGCGCCGCCTCCAGCGCGCCCTCGCTGCCCTCCAGCACGGCCCGGTGCAACGGAAGGCCGTCCGATAGCATTTGCTCCAGGATGTGCTTCACTCCGGCGCCCACATCGCTGTTCAGGAGGCAAAGCCACATCTCCTTTGCTGTGTCCGATGCTTTCTGTTGGTTTTCCAACAGCCAACTCGCCGCAAAGTATTCGATGAAGGTGTAATGCAGGAAATGCGGCATTTCATCTTCTCCCAACCATAAGATTCCTGTTTTTTCTTTGATCAGATTACATTTGTTTTTGTCAAGGAATTCTCGGAATGGCGAGGAGTCAACTTTGCTGATTGTACCATCGGAGACCTGCAAAGAATCGTCCATTATATTTTGTTTGACTACATTTTCGTGGGTAATTTCAAAACTCAACATCTGAGGTTATGAGAATAATAAAGTCTTCTTTACTTCAGTTGAATTAAAATATAATTTATATTCATTCACGATCTATTGGAATTTATAAGCCATCCCTCTGTCTTTATAGTGTTTCCGAATTCATGGATAAAGTGGTGTAATAGCCACTACGTTAAAGATAACAAAGGTATTGGACGCTACTATTGGCAATGCATCCATAGAATATTTGGAATGGAGAATGACAACTCTTACATAGTAGTATATTGTTAAGTAAATGAAAAGGAGTAGCCTTGGTGATAGCAGTTTCTCCCTAAGACTTTCTACGATATGTATTATTGTCTAAACATTAACAATCCTTCCAGCGTTCTCGTGTACACAAGCGAGATCTCTTTTCTGCAGCATCATTTGCAACAACGAAACTTAAAACGTTTCACAAAATACTGGATGAATGTATTTTGTGATTATCCTGCAAGTCTCCCTGCACCTCTCGTGTAGGGACTAGTATTAACGATCTATCGGAGTTTTCATGTACTTCCTTAATCTTAACCCTACAGTGGTAACACGGAAGAAAGTTTCATGAATGATAAGGTGGGGTCTGAGTGACCCATTCAAACATTTCTTCAGAACTGCGTATAGAAATTAATTTTTATTCTTTCATAGCAAAATATATTTATTCTAGACGAAAAATAAGAAAAATTACAAGTGATCGTCAGATAAAATCATTGGACAATATATATTTGTTTGAGTTTTTATTGCGAACTGCGGCATCCCTGGCAAACGTGTATATTGCTACTATGCGTGCGATATGGTATGAATATTCCCTACAGCATTTCTCCATTTATTTGTATAGTCTTTCCTAAGACGTGTGAGCTATAATTACTATCAGTAATCACGGTTTTACTGTTTACCTTCTGCCTCACTATCGGTATCGTGCTCTCTGTATAAACAGAAATCTCGTTATGCATCTTCATTTCCACTCAATGCATTTTGCATTCTCTCAAACGTCCATCTTATTCAGATTTAGTTCCATATTCTTCATCCAATATATGTAAAACACAAGGAAACTATAAAGTTATCACTAACACACACTGTTCGGAAATCAAATACAAAAAAACCGTCTAATCATTGTAGAAACTAGTATACGAGGGGTAACGATAGGTCAGTCAGACCCCAGAGTTTCCTTATGTCACCAATTTATCTTCCACTCAACAATTAATGACAATGACATTGAGTACTGATTATAATTCTAAAGAAAATCTTTATTTTGAAAGGTAGACGAAAATTCAATTAAATGCTGTTTCCATTTCAAGCTATGTTGAAATAAATTTTTCACTGGGTCTGGTAGACCCAACGTTGCCACTGCAGGGTTAATTTATGTTACTTACCAATACGAGCATTGCGCAGTTTTGGTGAACCTCTTCAAATTTGTATTCATGTGGCAGATTTGCAAAATTAGCATCATTCAGTCCAAAGCGTCGCTCGAACAAGTCTCTCTTCCTCTCCACAAAGCGACGGTAGAGCTGGTAGAGACTCATTCCGGTCTGCGGTAGCAGGCTGACCCCTGTGTCAAGGGCTTGTGCCGTCTGCGTTGCATACGCCTCCGCCGCCATCTGCGCGTGCAGCGGGACGTCCAGCAGGCTGCGTTGGCCGCGCCCCGCTGCACCGTGCAGGGCTGCCACCATTTCGGTGGCAAGGCCCTCGAACGCCGCAGGGGGGCGGTTGTGTGGGTCGACAGACGACCAGTGTCCACAGAGGTGCTTCTTCTGCTCCTCTTTGGAGAACGGGCGAAGGGCAGATGTCGCACGACGTAACGTCTTAGAGAGAGCAAGCTCAGCCTGTAAGGAAAATTAAATTTAAATGTTTCCCCATCTGTATAAGTTTATTAGTTATTCATTCGATTTATGTTCTTACATTTCTTCAAAAATCCGTCAAAATTTCGAATTCAGGAAAATATATTTACTTTTAGAATTACAAATGTTCTCTGTTCAAAATTAAACAACTCACTAATAGATCTTCGATCATCAGAATTACATTAATAGGAAACGCTTGAAATTGTACTACTTATAAAGAGAAATTTATTTTTCTACGTGTTGCAAAAGCTGGCAAGTTCAATATTAAAGTTATTTAGAAATATACCATGCAACTATCAATTTTTCCTCTTTCATCCAAACTTTATTCTTTGGAGACATTTTACAAATATAAGGATGTTGCAATTTTAGAAAAGTTGAAATCATAGTGTTACCTCAGGGCGCGATGAGACCCACACGAGCTGCGTTTTCGTCTCCAGCAACATCTCCAAGAGTCTGACGAGCTTGTCCTTATAGGAAGGGCAAATCTCGTCCACCCCGTCGACGAAGACTGCGACATCTCCTGACTCGTAAAGAGCAGCCTTGAGGAACCTCTGCGCCGACTCAGCCGAAGCCGCGACGCCCGCCGCCGCCGCCAGCAGCTCCACCAAATTCTCGTGAGTCAATTCTACCACGCAAAGAAGCAGATGTAAGGATTATGGTTCAACATCAGCAATCCGATTCTTAAAAGTAGTGAATAGATTTTTGGGTCGTCGCCGCCGTCGCCAGCAGCTCCCCTACGTGCTCCTACATCAAGTCTTTCAGGTGTAACGTCGTTGGTAGGGATCTACGCCACAAAGAAACAGACACGAGTGGGTATTTACATTTCATTTACAATAAATTATTTACAGTAACTAAAACCTCACTCTAAGGCGTTTGTCGGAGCTACCTGTCGCAGCCCCCTCTCCCAACACGCGCCTTGCGGCCGCGCCTGCGAGTAGCCAACTCGGCCGATTCGCAACTGAGCACCTCATGTGCCTCGGCAGACCATCTGCCCTGAAGTATAAGGCATACTTCACCGTGTCCGAACCTCGAACACCTACTCGTGCCTTCAGCACTTCCGCGCCAGACTTGGCCGGACAAGTTTTGCGGTGTTTGCCGCGAGGAAACCAGAATCGTTACCCCCGAAGGCTGCGACGCACCTTAATATAGGCCCGAGTAACATGACCTCCTACGTCATCTGCCCCCCACGCACTCGTCTTGAAGCGAGTGCCACCAACGCTGCATTTTGTGCCCGGCGTCTACGAACCAGCCCCCTACCCTCTGGGATTTCCGTGAGGGGTGGCCTTTGTTCGGGAGCCTATATTTGGCTCCCTCATCCCTAAACCTTGCAACTCAGGAGCAGGGAGTCAAGTCTATGACGCTACACAGGTAAAGAAGTAGATGTAAGAGGTATTGGCCCATTATCACCTATTCGATTCTTAAAAATAGTGAATAGATTCCTTCGCCGGCCATCGCCAGATTCTCAAACAAGAGATTTTGCATTAAGTCGTTCTCGCAGAGAAGAGAACGTAAGACATTTTAACAGACGTAAATTCACAAAAAATCAGCCTACTAGGGCAATCTCTTGCAGAGATATGAGAAACGTGTTTTGCATGTTTTATTTTTTCTCAGCATCTATTTCATGTATCAGACTGAAAAAAATTGCAGAGAGGGGGAAACATAGTTGAGTTTGAAGTTATTTTTGTCAACAAATTTTGAAGCCAAATTCATATAGAAAGAAAATAAATATAATTTTGAAATTCATTTTCGACGTGATAACGTTGGAGTACCTGTTGGTGATTAGAAATGTTCAGGATCTAGAAATAAATGTGAAATGAAGATGACGATATATTTTGCGTCATTTAATTGCACAGATTTACTGCTTGTTAGAAAAATCTTAGCAATATTAAAATGCTACACAACGCTTATTACTTGACCTACAAGATCTCATAATTCAAGACGTAGCCTTTGGAATTTCCAGTGAGTGTGGGAGTGGTACCTGGTGGTTGGGGAAAGTCCCTGAGGAGGTTGCGGTGGTCGAGCGCCTGCAGCAGCACCGCCCACCGCTGCGTAGCCTCGCCCGCCAGGCGCTGCAGGAAGCGGCTCTTGCCCATCCCGGGCTCCCCCACCAGCAGCCCCACGCGCTGCCTCCACGCGGCTGCGTGCCGCACTGCCTCCGCCGCGTGCACGCACGTGGGCGCACGCACACACGCGTCGCTAGCAGGCTGCACGAACGGCGCCACGGCCTGCGTCGCCCCTCGCGTGGCCTTCCACACCACCGCCCCGACGCCATCGCTGTCGCCGTCGCCCTCCCCGACGCAGTGCAGCCAGTGCACGTTGAGGCCTCTCTCCTCCGCGCGGGCGGCGACGCGCAGGAAGGCGGCTTCTTGGTCGCTGCTTCCCCCGGCGCCAGGCAGCACTGACAACCTACGGTTTCACGAAACCTTCTCACTTTCCAGCAAATCACTTCCAACTAAACCTTTGTCTTATCAAATCATATTATTGTTAGATTCTATGAATTTATTTTATACTTCAAACGTCATCAAGAAGAAATATTTATAGACCAAACTAATAATTTACATCTTCAATCACAGCTTACTTTCGTTATTGAAATTACGTTTATAAAAAAAGTTGCTAGAAGACACAGACGATTTATATAAGATACCAAGAAAAGATGATGGGGTTTGAAGGACTTACAACTCCAGCTGCAAAAACTTCAAATTTGCTACTGATTGATGGAGATCTCGCACGCACTAACTTCTTAACCACGTCTTAAGGCCTCATTCACAATGCAAACTTAAACGTAAACGTAACGACACCGCAAAACCTACAAATGAGTTACTAAGCGACGCCATTCGCAATGGCTTGACGTAACCGTTGACGTAAGTCCGTAAACTTGAGAGTTCACAATCTCCAAGCTTTTACGTAAAGTTTACGTCGGAATTCTACCGAACACCAATCAGAGAGCAGCGTGGAAAGTCGATTTCAGACTGTGTTGAGGTAGTTTGTGTTTATGTGATTCTGTTATTATAATGTAGAAAACTAGTTTGGGAACAGTTTTGATGTGTGTAGTGAATTCATAGTAAGAATTTGGGCAATTTTTATTGTAACTTTAACTTGACATTGCGAATAAACTAATCATGTTCGACGAATTACTCGTGAATTTGGATGTTTGGTTTAATTTTTTCGTGTTTCCGGGCGGGTCAACTACTTTGGTCATTAGTCCCGTTAGTGTAGTGCATGTTTTTTTCTCGGGAGATGGCGGTGATCTTTCCCCGCTGAATGGCGAGATCCGGCGCCGACCTACCGTCGGCTAGTGGGGTTTCCCCCTCACCAGGACTCTCCCACCAGCGGGGCATCGCCCCAGCCGGGACAAGCTCTAAGCTCCCGACCGGTCTCCCGGAATGTGTGGTAGTGTAGTGCATGTTAGTGTAAGTGTGTGTGTGTGTGTGTGTGTGTGTGTGTGTAAGGGGAGAGGATAGGACAAGGAAGAGGAAGGACAGATCGCGCGCGGTCCGTGGCCCGTTTGGTAGGGTACTGCTCCGGCATTCGCCTGGTGTTGATCGGAGAAACCACGGAAATCTACCGATCAGAGCAGCCGGCCGCTAGAATTCTCCTCCAGGCAGCGACTGAATTCGACCTAGCTGAAAATCTAGTGTCAAAAATCCTGCCGCCGTGGGGAGTGGGAACCTAGGACCTCCCGGTCAGAGGCGCTGCAGTGACATCAGTTGATGCACTGAGCTACCGCTCCTGGTGTGAATTTGGAACGTGAGAATCCTTGTTAATATGATGAAGGAAATGCGAACACTACTTCAACAGCTACTCGCATAGATATAAAGACAAATCGATAGAAATGTGGAAGGAAAAGCTAGAAACGATAGTAGTAAGATCTTTCCACCGTGCTAGAAACGAATGGATCAAGTTTCAGTATGCTGAATTCTGATTGGTTCAGGCGAAACTTACGTTCCAGCTTACGTTCGTCATTGTAAAAGCTTGTTTTTACGTGTAAATTTCACGGCTGAGTTAACAGCATTACGTTACGTTTAAGTTTGCATAGTGAATGAGATCTAAGAATTTGCGAGGGAAATGGTAGAATTGAGTTTATTTTGCTACAACGAAATGAGCCGACATCAACGTGCTACATGCACTTCTGTCCTGCTTGTCTGGAAATTCCGAGCTCTAGCAACAAAAAATATCACTTCTCGGAATGTAATTTTTCCGTATGTAAACTAAAAACGACACTTTTTGAAACTTGTATCATGTTTTGAGGTTTAGCTCTTATGCCCAGCACTCTGTAGCACGGGCTAAAAAATCTCAAAATGGACGTAAAATGAGTTATTTGATATTTTGAACAATTTAATTGCACGAGTTCAAGTCTTTTTGGTTGTAAAAAACGTCTTAGAAATATTAGATTTTATATCAACAGCGATTCTGGATTTAACGTGAAAGAATAATACAATCTTTGTGTAACTTATGGGAAATTGAAAAGCTAGGCATTCTGAAGCAAAACACGGGTCAATCTTCGCATTCATTGACTGGAATAAGGCACACTGAAAAACTCCTTTCGAGATATGTATCATCGACAATCTAGCTACAATAATTCTTATTCACCATTTTTATAATTTCACAAAAAAAAAGTAACGTAGAGTACCCGATCTGACCGTTCAAAGTTGGATTCCACCCTAAATTATTTTACAGCACCAAGAATTTTGACACAGATAGATAATTTATTTAATTTGCTTTGGGCATTAAACCAGGAGACAAATTATTCACACTTATTATACATCTAATACCTTATTGTGACGATACATACGGACTCGTCAAAACAATAGTTAGTTTTAATAGTCCCGAAAACGACATAATTGCAATAAATAAGTGAAATATTTCCAAAAATTGCCATTTATTAATACTGAGCCGGAGCTGAGGAATTGTGTTGATCAGCAGACAAACCGGGATAAATAATAAGTTTTTTACGATATAAACATTCACATAAGCATTAAGTTTTCGAATAAAAAGAAACAATATTTTTGCAAAACAATCAAACGCAATAAGGCGAAAGTTCATGATGTAAGTAATAGTTGTAAAATAAGCTGAGGGGAATTGAAAAATAATAAAATGCAGACGAAATAACGAAAAAAAAAACATTTGAATTAATTACGGAGAGTATTGGGATCGAGTATCAAAAGTAAACGAGAAAACGAAATAACATTCTATACTAATTGCCAAACAAAGGAGACGTCAATTGTTTTTGACTTGGTGGAAAGGAATACCCACAAGAACACAGATTGTTGCTGGGCACGGTACGGGCCGCGCGGGTGATTGACGCAAGAGGCCATATCTCTATTTTGTTGGTCGAAAATGTGTTTTTTGTTTTAATATTTGCCCAGTAAAATGAAAGAGTATGTTGATATGTGCACATAAGAATATGGATTTTAATTCAAAAATATGGTAATTTCTGGAGATCGGGAAGGCGCGAGCGGCTAGCATTTGTGAAGCAGCACAAGGGAAGTAAAGATTTCAAATTATTTATATGTGTAAATGTGATTATATATATTGTGACGTTCGTGGCCAGGCCGCAAACCCCACAGCACCCACGCAACATCGGCGGTGACGGAAAGTACGTGAGAACACTGGA
The DNA here is from genome assembly GCA_011170035.1 of Teleogryllus occipitalis. Classification (NCBI taxonomy): domain Eukaryota; kingdom Metazoa; phylum Arthropoda; class Insecta; order Orthoptera; family Gryllidae; genus Teleogryllus; species Teleogryllus occipitalis. Next base: position 122,259 of record BLKR01002015.1, read on the forward strand.
AAAGCAGCCAGAGATCAAAAAAGGCGCTACATGTCAGTTGCGGCCAGAAGCGGCGGCGGGGTACTCTCGACGTAGGAGCGGCACGCCTGGGGTGTACTATGACGTCAGGGCCGCATTTATACAGCGGAGTGGCGAAGAGTTGGGTCTTGTATCAGACGGCGACGTGAGAGGTAGCTTCCGTAGTCAAGACGCGGGGTCGTGAATAATACCACGGGCAGTAGTGGAGGAGACCGTTATAGTATTGAGGCGGCGAAAACAGCAAAGTGAAATTGTAACGAGGCTGCATAAATTAAAGAGAACGTTGACTGTGAGAACGTGAGCTGAATTAAGTGAGAATTGAGTGGAGTAGTAAACGTGACTGTGAACCGTGTTAGATAGTCAACGCGCTGGTGGAGCGACACGTGGATTAACACACGCGAGAGACTGAGAAATACGCGTGCGCGTGTCTGGATCTGGCGGCGAGAGCTAAAGAAGATTATTCCGGATCTGGCGGCGAGAGCTAAAGAAGATTATTCTGGATCTGGCGGCGAGAGCTAAGGAAGATTGGTCGGGAACTGGCGGCGAGAGCGATTGAAGACTGGTTCGGCAATTTGGTAGCGGGCTACGGAGACGGCTTCCTAGGACATTTGGGAAACGCGAGCGGCGGCGCGGCTGGAGTTGAGCAGCGACCTCGACGACACGACGGCGGTGCGTAACCCGGGGGCTTGGGCAGCTGCAAAGGTAATCCGCATTTGAATAAAACCAAAGTGGGGAGACCGGAATTTGGACGGGAGTGATAGCGAAAGATAAGAACATTAAACTTTGCAAGATCGCCTTAGATTTGATTCACGGCGAAGTAAATTAACCTTGTACGACGGTAATGCATTCAATTTAGAAATTGTGTAAATATTTGATTAGTGTTCCTCATTTTATTGTGTGTAAATTATTAATGAGGAAAATTGTGAATGTAAAATAGCGATAAGATCCCAGATAACGTGTAATGGTAATCAATCCCAGGAGTGTGGGAAAGTTCAATCTTCACTTGATTTAATAATCTAGCAAAAATCCGTGCACGGGTGCTAGGAGGTAATTAGTCACAATATAACGAGCAAATCATTAAATAAAGATTTTTTTGTGTTGTAAATTCTTTTGATTTGATTTTCAACTTAAGTGTCAAGTGTAAAGAGTCTCTTGTCCCATATTTCTGAATATATATCATTGTTTTATCTAATTTTGCGTCTGGGTGTGATACTTTCTCATACCCTAAAAGATCCTACCCGCTGAGATTTTTCAAAGCTCGAAAGAGCATTCTTTCCGGCGTCCCCACGAAGTGGGGGTGTTAGAATATATATATATATATATAATTTGTTGTTATTATTTGTATGCGTGATAGCGATTTTAAGTGGGGCAGTAGAATCGTAGTGAAAGGTAATATTTTTTTGTGGAGAAATAAAACAGAACTGCAGTGTTGATTGCGGTGACAATTGATTTTGAAATTTTGTTTTCATTTCAGTTAAGAATTAGAAGAGAAAAATAGTAGAGAATAGTAAATATTATTGTATATTGGGCGTGGGGCAAAAATATTATCAGTAAATATTGTTTATTATGAATATAAGAACCGTTTCATTATTACAGTGTCATGTAGTCACTTAAGCATTACACTAATAGCGATCTTGACATTTTCGTACACACATAACACGAAGAAAGATTTAGCCGCGGTTTAGTTGGAAGACTGTTGTTTCCTAAGTAGTCAAATATTTGATCATCATAAAATTTCATGATAGCTAATGCCTAAGAATGTATTACTTTAATTTGTAAATATATCACTGTTCAGTTGACACAGTTTGCACCTTCTGCATCTTCTGGAACTCTTTCGGATCTTCGCTTTGAGGTCACTATGTCTTTCTTCTCTACTTACCTCCACTCCTCTCCCGGCACCCGGTCGCTTGGCTGTGAGAGGTAGGGTCGTGAAAGACCCAAAGGGACGTCCCGAGGGGCGTGTCGTTGAATGAAAGAGAATGACTTTTCTCTATACTGGTTTATTAACTCTGCACAGTTATATTATTCAATCTGGATCTTTACGTTAACTTTCGTTTTACTTTCTCAAATCAAATGAACATGAAGCTGATCTCTATGGCTTGCATTGGGGACAAACTAATCTTGCTCGCGTTCGCGTTAACTCACCATACCGATCGTCCTGAACATGGTTTCCCCGCCAAGGTCTCGCCTCACCTCACGTCTGGTCTCGCTACCCACTCTCGTCCAAGTCCCCGTCCTCTGCGCGCCCGGCCTCCCCTTCTCATCCCTTCCTTGCTCAGCGCTTCACCCTTCCTTGCTCAGCGCTTCACCCCTCCTTGCTCAGCGCTTCACCCTTCCTTGCTCAACGCTTCGCCTTCCTTGCTCAGCGCTTCACCCCTCCTTGCTCAGCGCTTCACCCTTCCTTGCTCAACGCTTCACCCTTCCTTGCTCAGCGCCCTTCCGCCGCTCAGCGCTTCCACCCCTCGCCAACTCAGCGCGCTTCACCCTTCCTTGTTCAGCGCTTCACCCTTTCTTGCCCAACACTTCACCCTTCCTTGCTCAACGCTTCACCCTTCCTTGCTTAGCGCTTCACCCCTTCTTGCTCGACACTTCACCCTTCCTTGCTCAGCACTTCACCTTTCCTTGCTGAGCGCTTCACCCTTCCTTGCTCAGCACTTCACCCTTCCTTGCTCAGCGCTTCACCCTTCCTTGCTCAGCGCCTCACCCTTCCTTGCTCAGCGCTTCACCCTTCCTTGCTCAGCGCTTCACCCTTCCTTGCTCAGCGCTTCACCCTTCCTTGCTCAGCGCTTCACCCTTCCTTGCTCAGCACTTCACCCTTCCTTGCTCAGCGCTTCACCCTTCCTTGCTCAGCGCCTCACCCTTCCTTGCTCAGCGCTTCACTTTTCCTTGCTCAACGCTTCACCCTTCCTTGCTCAGCGCTTCACCCTTCCACACGCCCTTCCCTGCGTGGGCAGCTGACGCGCGTCTTCGCTGGCACCTTAGCCACCAAGCTGAGGCGGGGCGCGAGGTGCGGGGCCCGAGGCGCGCGCTGAGTTAGTGATGAGCGCATGTCTCGGAACTTTTCCACTGGACGAACGCATCTGACATTCTTCCGAAATAAGTTTGTTCGCCTCATTTTTATAATGGAATAATTTAATACTTCCCTCGACCCCATGACCGTAACACAGTTTCGAAAGTTATTGAATAAGTTAATCTGTGCAATTTAGTACAGTGGTACCTGCGAATGAGAGCAAAAGCTCAGTTGGGTAGAATAAAATCTAGGAAATATTTTAGAGTATCGAAATGGAGCTTCCGATATCACGTTTTTATAGATGAAGAGAGAAAGAAAATATCGATTAAGTTTGTTTATAATCTTTGTAATTACGGATACGATCGGACAAATTTCCTTATTTAAAAGCAAACACAGGAAGATAGATTCATCTTCATTATTAGAATATTGACTACTGCTTTCTTAATATAAGGTAGGAACTCCATCATGTGTGTTTGTCATACCAATGTATTCTCAAAACAAACGAACGAAGTTGTTTCTAGTGGTCAACTTGTGGAAACCCATCAAAATTTGAGTTTAAATACTCTCACTACCTCCGCATTTAAAAACACTGATCATCGCATTTGAAAACACGCTATCTTTTCTTCGCCCCAACCATAAACTCTTATGCAAGTTCGCACTAGATTAAATTATGACTGCTTTCGATAGAACGATTGCAACTCCAACAAAATTGAGACATGAACAAAGCAATAGGTAAGCATTTATTCTGTTAATTATATGTTAATATTCGGTGTTTACGCTATATAAACAGTTAATGGTAGCACGTTAAAACATCGAAGGACCACTACTTTTATTAATATTAGTTAATATTAATATTATTGAAATGAATATTAATAAAAATTGAATCAATAATTCGATAATGATATGCAAGAAAAGAAAGTGTTTTACTTTCCCATACCTTTACAGGTTGTTTCATCCCGTATCATTTTTATATCTTACATTTCTGAGAGTTTAGTGTTAAATGCAATCTATTATGAGACAATCTAGCAGTTTCTGGCCCTAATAAATTAATTTATTAAACGATTAATTCTCGCTTAAGGTTTTTGAATTCCATATAAACTTACCATTTATTCTCTTCCTGTTCTATTTCTGTACGTTCCATTTCAGTTCTCTCTCTTCTATACGCCTCCGGTACACTGTTTTCCAATGCTTGTGAATGAAGCGTATTGCACACTTTCTCAAGAAATGGCGTAGGAAATCCGCTGAGGACGAGATGGTCGCTCTGCGGGTCTAACTTCTCCAGGACCGCCGGGTCGAGGGTGGCGGGGTGCTCCAAGGTGCGGGGGAAGTCGAGCTGGGCGTCTCCCGGGGCGGGCAGCGCCGCGCCCATCGCCGCCCCTCCGCGCACCAGGGCGCTCAGCAGGGCGCCGTCCACGTCCCCTCTCATTGAGCTCCATGAGGGCTCCAGGTCACGCGAGGGCATAGGGCGACCCTGCACAGACATGCAGGCTCTGTAAGGCGTTTTTTAAAAAAATTTGTTGCGTCTACTTTGACGCAATGCGTCTCCAAACCCCTTGGGGGGCGTTGAGCGCTTTGCGCTTTTCCGAGTAATCCTCCATTACTAACAGCGCTTTTTTGGAGTAATCCTCCGTTAATATTATGTCTGTCGCGTCTCGTCGCAGTCGGTTGTCAAGAGGACCGCCAGGTAGCATCTCCGCGTACGCGCCTCCCACCGCGCGCTCCTGCGTCACTACCCAGCGGCCAGAGTTGGGAAGGAATAAGGATAGGGGTAGGGTTTACGACACCTCACAGGGGTTGGACTAGCCCTTGTGAAGCAGCCAAACTCGTTTTGTTGGAACAAATTTCACATGAGATTCGACGGGAATCGAACCCGAATCTCAGTGGTGAAAGGAAAAGCGACTTTGCAATGAGCCACGAGTTCAGCAGCATTTGTGAGGGCTAGACTTCTTGCATTCATACTATTTATTTCATTCCCATAGGGATCCATCCATTTCCTCTCGCACAGAGCGACACGTGGGCAGCAAAGGAATTTTAAGGCAAAATCATTTTTTGAATTGTTTAGTTTCATATCTAAAACTATGCATCCACGACGAGCGTTTTAAAAGAGAAGTTCAATATTTTACCCCTCTTTGTTTGTGAAATAGAACAAAACTAGGTACCGCACGTGAGACTTAACATTCATTCTCACATAATTAATGAAAATGGCAAGAAGCTATCAGTGAATTAATTAAGAACTTCCAACCACACGTGTCTTTTAGTTTGACACTAGGTAATTCGCTGAAATCGATTGAGTTTTTCCACGGTCTGGAGGAGAATTGTGTCGGCCAGCTGCTCTGAACGATGGTTTCTCATCGTTTCTTCGATCAATTCCAGGTGAATGCCGAAGCAGCGCCCTATCATTTGGGATACGAATCCTGTACGATTGATCCTCGTACACATTCAGTCCCGCCACTGCCCTTTAATATACACATTCACACACACACTTGCAATCATTTGTTACACATCCACACTTGCCGAGAGACAATTCGGTTTAATGTTTCTCTTGGCTGGAGCTTTGCCCTGCAGTTTGGGATTCCTGAAGGAAATAATCCGTAATCCGACGTGTGAAGTCAGCACCCGATTTCTCTTTCGAACAGGGAGAGAACACGTTCTCCTCCCGAGATAGAGCATCCAAGAGACTAATGACCATAGCAGTAGACGCGTCCGGAAACAGATTTTCAGAGCTTGTCCAGACTGTGGTTGTGCCTTGCTGATGGAATAGTTCAGAAGGATATCACCTACTAGCCAACGTGTATGTCGGGGCCGGATTTGATGTTCCAGGGGGGGACGAGCATGTCTACCTCCCCAGATAGAACATCCAAGAGACTAATTACCATAGCAGTAGACGCGTTCGTTGACATAGGGAATTAGACTTTGCCATGCCGCTGGCTGTGCCCCGCTGGTGGAATATTCCTGAAGATATGACTCACAAGCCGACGTGCAGGGCGCTGATGGATTTCTCGTTCCAGCGGGGGTGAACACATCCATTTCCCGAGATAGAGCATCCAAGAGACTAATGACCATAGCAGTAGACGCGCCCGGAAACATTAAACAATCAATACACGAATGTGAATTAGTGTTATGATACGAACTAGGAATGAACGAGTATCGTAAGCTCTTATAGTCTGAGCCAACCCATGACATCGAGTTTCATACAGTGCTTTTGTCACGGTTTGGGCCTTCTGCATCATCTGGAACTCTTTTGGGCCTTCGCATTCCGGGCATTATCTCTTTCTTCTCTACTTACCTCCACTTCTCTCCCGGCACCCGGTTCGTTCGGCTGTGAGAGGTAGGGTCGTGCAACACCTAAAGGAACGTCCCGAGGGGCGTGCGGTTAAATGAAAGTGAATGACTTTTCTCTATGCTGGTTTATTAACTCCGGATAGTTATATTATTCAATCTGGATCTTACGTTAATCTATGTTTTGCTTTCTCTAATCATATGAACATGAAGCTGATACCTAAGCCTTGCATGGGGGACAAACTAGTCTTGATCGCGTTCGCATCAACTCACCATACCGACAACCCTGAACTTGGTTTCTCCTCGCCTCGCCACACGTCTGGTCGCGCTGCCCGCTTTCGTCCAAATCCTAGACCTCCGCGCGCCCGGCCACCGCCTCGCCTGCCCTTCTCACCCCCTCCCTTGCTCAGCACTTGACCCTTCCTTGCGCAGCGCTTCACCCTTTCTTGCTCAGCGCTCCACCCTTCCTTGCTCAGCGCTTCACCCTTCCTTGCTCAGCGCTTCACCTTTCCTTGCGCAGCGCTTCACCCTTCCTTGCTCAGCACTTCACACTTCCTTGCTCAGCGCTTCACCCTTCCACACGCCCTTCCCTGCGTGGGCAGCTGACACACTTCTTCGCTGGCACCACGCTCAGGCGGGGCGCGCGCTGAGTTCGTGCTGAGCGCATGTTCGGAACATTTCTACCGCGCGTGCGCATCTGACATGTTTCTGAGATAAGTTTGCTCGCCATATTTTTTAATAGAATTAATGCCTCCCTAGATCCCATTACCGTGGCGCATTTTCTACGTCTAATTACTATTATAAGCTTTTACTATTATTAAACTTTAACATTGATCGGTTGCTTCGATCGTCCTGTTTGGCAAATATGTGTAGGAAGCAATGTCTCCGGACAGCCATGTTTCTACTGACTCAGGAAGCATTACACTACGCCTTGACTGCCGAAGCTTGCGCTTTCATTTGGACAACCACCCGGAAGAGAAGACCTTGAAACTCACGCGTGAGTTCTTACGCTTTCGAGAAAAATGGATGCGAAAGCTAAAACTGTCTTTCACCTCACTGTCTTTCATCTCTGCACGGATGGGCACACCGTCCTGTTGCTAGAAATCCGTCACCCGACTCAGACACAGGCGGCATCAAGCAGCCTCTGTAGTACAGGGTTCGCTGTCCTGCGAGAGAGTTGGCTGGTTGGTTGATTTATTAGTGATTCCGGGTGCGCGAACAGCTTAGGTCATTAGTCCCGTTAGTGTAGTGCATTTTTTCTCGGTAGATGGCGGTGATCGTCCCCCGCTGGATGGCGAGATCCGGCGCCGACCTACCGTCGGCTAGCGGGGTTTCCCCCTAACCAGGACTCTCCCACCAGCGAGGCACCGCCCCAGCAGGGACAAGCTCTAAGCTCCCGATCGGTCTTCCCAGAATATGTGGTAGTGTAGTGCAG
>BLKR01002015.1:135000-230174 GCA_011170035.1 Teleogryllus occipitalis
TCCTATACAAATTTTAAACATCATGCAAACGTTTTTAAATTCATTTGGAAAGCAAACGTTGATGTACACTTGCATCATAAAACATTCTCATCGATAGTAAATCTTCACAAATTGTTATCCTGGAATGTAATTTAGCAGCCAGACTAGAAACAGTAGAAAATATCGTAGTACAAACTGGCGATATCTACGACCAGCAAACTATCACCGCAGCTTGGAATATTCTCATCTAAGAGTTACACCACGACGACGATCGCCAAAGTTGCTTGAAAATTCTGCTTAAAGGTCGCCAAATGTGGCGTCAATGATACTCTTCACATCTAAATGTAAAAATTGTCTGTCGCAGTCGCGCACTTCCCACCAAAGTTAACTGAAACAGGCGCGCCGGACTTCGAGAATATCCGACCGCGCCTTCACGGACCGTCCCTCGAGAAGAGTACGCAGTAGCACGCAGATATATACCGGGAACGATAGCTCAGTGCATCAACTGATGTCACTGCAGCGCTTCTGAGCGGGACGACCTAGGTTCCCACACCCCACGGCGGCATGATTTTCGACACTAGCTTTTCAGCTATGTCGAATTCAGTCGCTGACTGAAGGAGAATTCTAGCGGCCGGCTGCTCTGATCGGTAGTTTTCCGTGGTTTCTCCGATCAACACCAGACAAATGCCGGAGCAGTACCCTAACAAACGGGCCACGGACCGCGCGCGATCTGTCCGTCCTCTTCCTTGTCCTATGCTCACCCTTTACTTATACACACACTTACACTTACATGCCCTACACTACCACATATTCCGGGAGACCGGTCGGGAGCTTAGAGCTTGTCCCGGCTGGGGCGGTGCCCCGTTGGTGGGAGAGTCCTGGTTAGGGGGAAACCCCACTAGCCGACGTTAGGTCGGCGCCGGATCTCGCCATCCAGCGGGGTAAGATCACCGCCATCTCCCGAGAAAAAGCATGCACTACACTAACGGGACTAATGACCGAAGCAATTGACGCGACCGGAAACACGAAAAAATCAATCAGTCAACGCAGAAATAACGTAGGAAATATTGCTGAAATTTTTGAGAGTAGTTCTTGACATAAAAATATCTAAGAAAACTGATATAAAAAACAATATTTTGTGAAAATAGCGAAATGTATAAAATATGTAATGTAGCACCAAATATGCAAAAATGAGTTATAAAAAATGAATATTGTGTTTAGACGGCAACAATTCGCCAAGATTCAAATTTTGAGAGCGATAAGTAGAAAGACAAATTTTGAGAGCGATAAGTAGGAATTTCTCTTTGTGACCGTGACGGGCACCGTATGTGTGCGGAACATACATTAACAGTTAACTGTGCTGGTGAAAAATACTAACGTAACTGTGCTGGTGGGGTCTGAGAGACCCAAGAAAGCATACAATTCATTATCGCAATATTTTTCAACGAAAAATATATTTAATGCAATTCAACAAGATGATAAGTTATGTATTTCAATAAAAGTAAAGATATTAAATATAAGCAGAAAAAACGCATCAATATTGAAAAACGCCAAAGAACAAAACCAAATTTTTTGAATGCTATGGAATTTCCGAAGAAAAATAATTGAAACAAAGTTTGAGTATTGTAAAACAATTTTGGGGCAATTAATGCAAAGATGTTTTGCCTTTCTGTCAGCGCCACGTGGACAATCTTTCTTATTTTCTTTGGAACTACAGATTGTAGTTTAACCACGGGTTGATTTCAAAACTTGTTACTACTGTCCAAAAAAATCCAAAACTTTCTTTGTCAGTAATTGCTGACATTTCAAAAAGTGGAAATTAAAATAAAAAATAAACTCTTCGTAACATACACAATATATTTCATATCCACATTCTAATAAACGACGATACTAAATAATCAACCACATAAGAAATCATGTATTTAAAAAACTTACGTAACTATGCTGGTGGGGTCTAGATACCCGGAAACTTTCAATTCGACTATAACTCATTACTGCACAAACACAACGTGATGATGGCTTGTTAGTTTACAAACACCACGATTTGAAAGGCATACACAAGTTGCTGAGAAATTATTTATAAAACTATTTAAATTATTTAACAAATATAATAGTATGGGTCTCACAGACCGCACCACGATTTGAAAGGAATACACAAATTGCTGAGAAATTATTTATAAAACTATTTAAATTATTTAAAAAATATAATAGTATGGATCTCACAGACCGCACCACGATTTGAAAGGAATACACAAGTTGCTGAGAAATTATTTATAAAACTATTTAAATTATTTAAAAAATATAATAGTATGGGTCTCACAGACCGCACCACGATTTGAAAGGAATACACAAGTTGCTGAGAAATTATTTATAAAACTATTTAAATTATTTAAAAAATATAATAGTATGGGTCTCACAGACCGCACCACGATTTGAAAGGAATACACAAGTTGCTGAGAAATTATTTATAAAACTATTTAAATTATTTAAAAAATATAATAGTATGGGTCTCACAGACCGCACCACGATTTGAAAGGAATACACAAGTTGCTGAGAATTATTTATAAAACTATTTAAATTATTTAAAAAATTTAATAGTATGGGTCTCACAGACCGCACCACGATTTGAAAGGAATACACAAGTTGCTGAGAAATTATTTATAAAACTATTTAAATTATTTAAAAAATATAATAGTATGGGTCTCACAGACCGCACCACGATTTGAAAGGAATACACAAGTTGCTGAGAAATTATTTATAAAACTATTTAAATTATTTAAAAAATATAATAGTATGGGTCTCACAGACCGCACCACGATTTGAAAGGAATACACAAGTTGCTGAGAATTATTTATAAAACTATTTAAATTATTTAAAAAATTTAATAGTATGGGTCTCACAGACCGCACCACGATTTGAAAGGAATACACAAGTTGCTGAGAAATTATTTATAAAACTATTTAAATTATTTAAAAAATATAATAGTATGGGTCTCACAGACCGCACCACAATTTGAAAGGAATACACAAGTTGCTGAGAATTATTTATAAAACTATTTAAATTATTTAAAAAAATATAATAGTATGGATCTCACAGACTCAGTTAAAGGTTAAGCCGAACCAACGCAGCGCACTCATTCTGACCCAACAAGTTGCCTACGTTGCTAAGGCCTCATTCACAATGCAAACCTAAACGTAACAATGCTGTAAACGTAGCAGTAAAATTTACACATAAAAACAATCATTCACAATAATGAACGTAAGCTGGAACGTAAGTTCCAGCCTGATCCAAATACCGGCGCCGACCTGTCGGCTAGTGGGGTTTCCCCCTATCCAGGACTCTCCCATCAGCGGGGCACCGCCCCAGCGGGGACAAGCTCTAAGCTCCCGACTGGTCTCCCGGAATATGTGGTAGTGTAGTGCATGTTAGTGTAAGTGTGTGTGTAATAGGACAAGGAAGAGGAAGGTCAGATCGCGCGCGGTCCGTGGCCCGTTTTTTAGGGTACTGCTCCGGCATTTGCCTTGTGCTGATCGGAGAAACCACGGAAAACTACCGATTAAAGCAGTTGGCCACTAGAATTCTCCTCCAGGCCGTGACTGAATTCGACCTAGATGAAAAGCTAGTGTCGAAAATCCTGCCGCCGTCAGGACTGGAACCTAGGACCTCTCGGTCAGAGGCGCTGCAGTGACATCAGTTGATGCACTGAGCTACCGCTCCATGTATATTAGCTCTTGTAGTAGGGCTTGTATTTCCTTCATCGTATAAACAAGGGTTCTCTTGTATCAAATTCCCTAGTAATTTGTCGAAGATAATTAGTTTATTAGCCATGTCAAGTTAAAATGACAAAATTACCCAAATTATCTCTTTGAATTCACTACACGCTTCAAAACTGTTCGCAGACTAGTTCTGTACATTACAATAACAAAATGACATAACCACAAATTACCTCAACACAATCTGAAATCGACCTTTCTCGCTGCTCTCTGATAGGTGTTCGGTAGAATTCCGACGTAAACTTAACGTAAAAGCTTGGAGCTTGTGAACTCTTTTAAGTTTACGGACTTACGCCTACGGTTACGTCAAGCCATTGCGAATGTTGTCTCTTAGTAACTCATTTGTAGGTTTTTCGACTACGTTATGTTTACGTTTATGTTTGCATTGTGAATGAGGCCTAACGGCTTCTCTCGTTCTGTCAGCGCGGAGTCACATGTGACGCTTCCAAAAAAAGATAATTTCGTAGAAAAAAAAGGCAGTATTCTTTACTATATAATTTTCATTTTTTAGATTTTCCTTTGTTTATAATTACAAAGTACAAAATATACAATTATACTTGTTGATATAGTTTGCAAATACAAAATATTTTAAAGGTTTGAAAGGTTTCATTTATGTGCAGTTATATCATTTACTTAATTGTGAGAATTCCACGAGCTGAAAATATTAGTGGGTAGCTCCTGTAAGTTAAGCCTATGAAATAAATGTTTGGAGATTACCTTTTCGAATAATGTCTGCTCATTTTATTTTGTCAGGTGACGATTCGGTTTCTAATAAACACTTTATTCCAGTAAGAATTATTCTTAGGAAAACGAAAATTCATCCAAGATAATCGCACAATACTGGGACACAATATGTCAAAAGCCAAATCTAGTATCTTTCAGTAACATCTTGTAAGTCAGCAACATCAGGTTTAAACAATTCCAAACATTTTCGAATCCATTGATCAGTTTCACCCGAGAAACAGATAACCATGTTCTACTAAAACACACCTCCCCAAAAAATTAGTGGTGCTACTAAATGGTGCAGACTTTACCGTAATCATTAGTTCCAATTCCTTTTGAGTCGAGACAACCTTCCCGATTTCGCCCCTCTCTCTTCCTGGTTGCCATCTATCTCTGTCTAAAGGCCAATCCACAATAACCCGCAGGAAGGCGAGATAGGTGCGTTTCACAATAAACGCCAACGGAAAGATGAACAGCGCTATGAATCCTTAACGGCGAAAAAGAGAACTTCAAGAAACAGTTGCTGACACCAAAGCACTTCTAGCTACGCTACACTCTACATTCTATGCTTTGTCGTCTGTCTGTTAGCATGTGCTGCTATGAGTAATGAATAACGAAAGAATATTAATTAGAAAAAATCATAAGAATGAATAAAAGCAAAAACTACTACGTAATTATAGAAAATACAACTAAAATTTTATCAATAAACGAACAACTCTCTTGAACTTGAACGAAACAAAATATTCTGGGGGAACACATAATACGAAACATATAATACTTCACGTAAAATTACGAGAAAACTACTCATATGTGCGAAGAATTTTCCATGACCTTTTTTCAAGATCTGTTCCTAAAGAACAGATTTAATTCAGGAAAAAATCTCAATCATCAATATTAAAGTTATAGAAAACGACGAAAAAAACTGAACTTTCGCAGTTTAAAAAAAAAACAGGAATTTTAACGAAAATGAGAACTACGCTGCTCTTTCAAGCGTTTTCTACGCTCTCCAAGGAGAAAGTTTAATCAAAATATGTAGAGATATTTTTAATAACAATTTGAAAACGTTGAGAATTTATGTAAAGTAGTCCAAAAAATAAAAATATCCACTTCAAACTCAGAGAGTCTAGAGTTTCTTTAAATTGATCGAGGAATATAAATTTTGGAGAAAATCAGATGAACTGTTTAGGCGCTAGCATTGATTACAGAAAGGCGTTTTGCTGTCAATCGCATTTTGGTATCAAGGAACAACAAAAGATGTTCGGATCACACATGTTAGAGGAAGTAATTAACTACATATATGACAAGATTTATCCATTTTTCGTTACCAGGGTCAAGCAATAAAAGTTTTTTCTGTTGAAAATTCACTATTTTCCGGAGCACGATTATAATTATTTCTCCTCTAACTAAATGACGGCGAGAAAGTAAAAATCATATCCAAAACAAATTGGGCCTATTAAGTCAAAAAATACAAATCTGGTTAATAAATAATAAAAAAGTTAATAAACAAGAGAAATAAATAAATGAAAAAAATTGAGTTGGAATCAGGCAAAGACCACCGTAAGCTAACGTCATCTTAGGACATTATAAATATCCATAATGATATTTGCACTGAACGATTCAGTTCAACTGTCTGAAAAGCATCCCCTACATGCAAGAAAATATTTTTTTATTGAAAGAGCAAGTACTTATGGCCGGACATATGCTTGTCTGGCGTTTGCATTACAGCACTCCCCATTTTCATCTGCCAATCAACAAAAATTATTGAATGAAAAAATATCGATAATCCGAATACTGACATTTTGACGAGACTGGTATATCACACCAAAAATCATCCAGAAAATATCGATATATCGCTATTGAAACAAAAACACTACAATAATAAAATTAGCGAAACCCGTTCTTCTCTACCAATATATCCATTTAAACTAGTGGTGCTACATAATTACACAGACTTTCTCGTACTAGCTCGTTTTCTAATTTCTTTGGTCAGGGTTAAGTTTTCGGTTTTATCCCACCCTTTTCCCAGCTGCAATCTATCGCTGCCCAAACTACTTTTTTAAAAATTTTTCGGTCCCCCAACGATAGAATAAAACATAACTTTTTATAGAGGACTAAGTTCTCGTCTCTTAAGGAAAGTTTTGTTGAAAAATTTGAAATAGTTTTTGAGAAAATGATACAGTGTTTCTGAAAATGCGCATACTAAAGCTCATTTTCAACCTAAAATTTTAATTTTTGGAGAAACCTCATTGGAAATTGTAATAAAAAAATTCAATAATGTGTAAAAATTGCTGGTAATGTAAATATTAACGGGGTGCGAGATATTTAAAAAAATTCATTTTTGTAATATTTCAAAAAACAAAAGAATAGACCAATATGGCGTTTATGTAATCGTATAGGGTTCATTTGACACTAATCCTACCAAAAATGTAAAGAAAAAATTTTGAGCCTTTTTCAGAAAATCTTTATTTTTTTTAACAGCAAATATTGCTCGCTCTATTGCAAGAAAACTACTAAAATTTCCAAGAAAATCTACATAACCTTAATGAAAGAAATATTTATGGAGAACAAATTTTATCTGATGGAAAACCTATATCTTCAATTTTATAGTTGTGGGAAGACGCCAAAAAAATTCAAACTTTTGAAATTTTCGGAAATTAATAATTAACCCTGAAAATCGGACCTATGCCATCTATATAAGTGTATTTTACTATTTTCTTAAAAGAAATTGAAAGAAAAAAATTGTAGCCATTTTTGAAAAAAATATGAAAATGTCGGGGTGGTAAGGTAAAGTACCCCCAAATTTTAAAGAAAGTTTTTCAAAATTTCAAAGCTTCAACTAGAGCCAGATGGACGGTCAGACAGACTTAAAAAGAACCTTTTTCGGTATCTGGTGACACCAAAACGTGTATTTCCGTTGAAATATCGAAATCGATTTTCCGCAGCATTACATAACTTTCTCTATACTGAAACATGCCCGACGTTGACTGGTGCCAATTCGAAACAAGCCCCGTCTTTCTATTTAAAAAACAAGCCCTACTTGGAGGGACATTTGGAAACATAATTATTACTGATAATATAATTTGGGCGCCAGGAAAAGGTTACACTTGAAACCTAATGATTCCTTCTTAATTTAAATATCTCTCCTTCAAAAATTATGTTGTGCTATCTCAGTTAATTGGGGGTTCGAAGTTCATAATTGCTGCTATTTACTCTGCAACCAATTATTCAATCTGCCATCCATACCGAGTGGCGAGGAATCTGAAAATCTTATTAAAATTCTGGATTGCACGTAACGAACAATGATAATCCGCTTTCTTTTAACTTAACAAATTGGAATTTATTATATTGATAATCAAAACGAATTCATGTTTGGTCATGACCAATTTTCTCTATATTACAATAGTTATAAAACCTTTTTATTCATTCGTGGGTCTTCGCGCGCTCTTCACTTCTTCGTTCGATGGCGCCCCGTAGAATCTTCTCCGTCGACGCAGCAGAATCTTGCTTCGGGATAAAGTCCTCGCCTAATGTCCGTGTCAGGTTCCAAATTCTCCCGGCAATACTATTATAATCCGTGACTTCCCTCACTAACGTCTCGGGTGGACGCCTAGATACGTATTTTCCTTCTTACAAGAACGCTCTATCCTAATATAAGAAACGATAGTTAACTTTATACAACTGTCAATTACAGTCTTTCCTCGATCTAGTAAAGTATATCAATAGCCGACCCGCTCATCACCGCGTTGCTCTAGCGAATAAATATTCCTCTAAAAACTCGGAAGCATCCGAATCCCATTTCTTTTTCTTCTGTCTCTCAAAACAATGCTTATTCCGCCTCCCTCTGTCATTTCAACCTAACGAAAATGATCCTTATCGCCGTTTGTTTATTTGTCACATAGCGACCCCGTCGCCATCGTCTATTGACATCCTTATATTCTATGTCAAATAAAATATTTCCAGAATAAAAATAGTTCGTCCTTTGGTATATCACAGTTCTCCGTATATACGTCTGTATACGAGAAAGTAAAAATAAATGTTTGCTCACTTACCTGGAATGTGATGTACTCGTCATTTTTATCTGAAAAACAATGAGTTTGTTTCAAGCGTTATAATTATGATCGTCATTAGGTCTATTAGAAGAAATACCAAATGTGTAAAGGATAGTTGTGTTCAGGACCACACTAATCGTTTGATTGGTTCTCCATTCAATTCCTTTTACAACGTTCTTATTACGTTATAAGAAATAAATTATAAATAAAATATACCTTTGAATAGAACAGATGAACTCATATACTATTTTTCAGTACTACTCGTTTATTTTGTTGATTTTCAGTACTTTACGTTTTAAGAGCATCAATAAAATTATTTAATAAGTAATAGGTAAATTGTATTTTATTTAATTTACAGAAATAACTTATTTATTTATTTTTTATAACTTGTTTTATACTTATTTCAACAGAATTTATTAACAATCAACATAAGTAAAAAAAATACAACTCGTTTATTTGTTAAATTTCTTCCGAAGATCAATTTGAATACTTAGTAGCTGCCTGTTGGGCAGGGAACGGAGCTACCGAGGTCACGATGGCGTTATTTATATTTTAATGTGTGCCATAACTGTATTTCAAGATATATTTCCGGATTGAATTTAACTTGCCATTTGCTGACCCAATCAGAGCCACGGCCCCCAGAGCTGACCCAAGTGATTTTGGACATGAAAAATTGTGTCATCCAGTACTTGGTGTATTGAGTGTATGACTTAGTCGTCAGCAAAGAGAGACGTTTGGAGTGGGCGGTGAAGATTTTAAAGAGTATGAGCTAACACGAGACTTGAGATGCACCTGTCAGGATAGAAACAAAAAAGAAACCGCGTCTGGTAATCGTATGGAGAGGGACCTATTAGTGAGGATGGCAGCTTTTAAACAAGAGAATAAGGTACTGTGAAATGGCGATTTTTTGGAGTTTGAATAATAATCCAAGATGCCAAACTGCTTCGATGCTTCATCGACATCGAAAAAATATCACTTCACGTTCAATTCGGTTCAGCAGCCAAATGACACATCTAAAGAATTTTGACGTACCAAAATTGTTTTCCAAGGACCAATACCAAAGCACTCTGGTTCGTACCCAACATTCTTCAACACAGCTTGGTTTAACACTACTTGCATAAAAATCCGCACTTCAGTTTCCTCGTAATAGTCCTTCCATTCTTCAAACTCTAGACTTCCAACCAGTGAATCTAACCCCAAAGAGAATTCGCATCAGCAGGAAACTCTCCACACACATTTTTGACCCTCCTTAACCCCTCAATATTCTCATTCCGCCAAATTACTCTTAGCCAGTGATGATTTTCTGAAAGAAACTATTATTCCAAAATTCTCTACCAACGAAATTCAAACACCTTACGAAAAAGTTGTATGTCTAAAAGCACAGATTTTTAAGGAAAGAGTTTTATGCCTGCTACGTGCCATACGATAAGATTGCCTAGTAATTTGTCAAGTCCAACACGTATGGAAGTGGAATCGGAGACCTTTTACGAGTATCCAGGCAGGTGTTCGGTACTTTTCGAAACTCCTCAATTTGACAACAAGTAAGCCTGATACCTGGTGCGAGAGAACCACAGTGACAGGTGCTCAAAGCAAAAGATTGAAAATAAACGAGCATTCTGATTTGGCCAGCTTTGTTAGTGTTCTCTATTTGGGAAACAGTAATCTAGTAAGTGTTTATTTATGTACTCGTAGATCAAGTAACCTGCGACTGCCCGTCCGTTACTCACTGTTAGATCCCTTCCGATCGTCTGTTCTAGAAAAATAGGTATCATTCGTATAGTCTCGGACTGTTGGTGAAGAATTAATCATTTTTTGCGAATACATCCAGAAGATTCTAATTTTTTTTCTAAGAAACGTGTTTTGATGTGCTTTAAGCTAAGTAGCTACTTACGATACCTACTAACGTGATCAATAGCCTATTGGATTCGATAATTCAAACTGATTGGCAACAATTGTTAGCTGGTTCTAAAATCAGCTGGAAGGATTCCGGAAGAAAACACTAGTACACTACCTACGAGTACATTATTGAAACACTGTGAATTAGCTACTCTTTCCGGCATTTACAAGAATTTTTACAACTTGTTTCACCTCATTGGCGATAATTAATCCCAATTTTGTAGTGGAAGAAATGTAAATAAATATTTTATTCCGTAACGTTCGTCCACAAAATGGACCACTGTAAAAAACCGGGCAACCGTGAGCACAAGTTTCCAGGCAGGTGTACTTTTCGAAACTCTATCAGTTTAAAATTTATTTAAATTGCGAACTCGCAAAGAGCAAATAAAACTTCTTAACATGAAAACACTCGCCGTGTTTTTCCGCCATCAAACTAGTTTAAGACTTGCATACATTATTTGCAAATCATACACGCCCAATGTACAAATCATGCTTGATTTGCAGCAATGTGAGCTGCAGCTAGAAGAAATTAGAAGAAAGCTGATTTCATATTTTATTTTGCATGGCGAGGCTCGGGCCATCAGACCCCCTTCCGTTACCACGCTATTCTCTTTGCTGGGTGCGCTCCTTTCACCATCTAGCGGCGAAAGGAGGCATCACTGCCAACCCCAATATATCAAAATTGCACAACATTTATTTATAATTTCCTGATAATTATTTTTACTTCAACAAAAATTGAAGTTTTGTTTTTATTTCACATCTCTTTCATTAACATTCTTTTAACCATTTCTAAGTTTCAGCAATTCAATCTACATATTTTTTGCAGCGATATTAGACTTTATCTCGAAACACAACAAGGAAAACAGCACCACTATTAATAAATTCATTTTTTGTTTGGTCAATTTTTATAGCCTAAAGTAAAACCACTCTAGACCACCTCTTTAAGACGGCCGCCCCTTTTCGAGACCAGTTCCCAACACGGATCACCTCTACGAAGAACATGCCACGTATGTAAGTCATCCAATCTATCTATCTATCTATCTATTCTATCTATATATTTTAAAAAAATAAGGTATTCTGCCATGGCTTCGTTTAGAGCTTCTACTGAACCGATTGTAGTATTTTTTCCTTTAAATAAAAGAATGTGATCCCTAGATGTGTTATCAGATATTGTCTGTGTTGATTCACCAACACTTACGGTGTAAATTAATTAACTAAATCATTCTTTAATAGTACGCTTATCAGTAGTCAATTGTTTTCTTCCAAAGGGTGACTGTTTCAAAATCGATTATATGAAACGCTAGATGTGAGTCCACGCTGCTTCATGGTGGCGCTGCTTGATGTTTTGTTTTGATTGTTGAGATTTGTTTACAATTCGTCACGGTTTTGTTTCAGTGTAATAATTGCATTGTGGCGTTGACAGTTTGCATGTATTTGCTTTTGTGATGTATTTTATAGAGAACATTCGGACAGTGGGTTTTGTTCGGTTCTACTGAAGTAGTGAAGTTGTTCACAGGTTATGTCGAATTCCGAATCGTTGCCCACGCGCCCCAAAAAAAGGCAAACGTACATTAACTGGACGCAGAGAATGAGAAAGTCAGCGCAGAAAATGTCAGTTTTGTTCTGCTTTGTACTTCCCATGCGAGAGAAATTCTGTAAACGTGTTTACTCTGTGTTGCTTAAATGGGAAAATAAGTTTACCTTTGACCAATATGCCAGAACTAATCAAATTTGTTTATAGATGATGACACATCAAAGAACTTAAGAAATAATATCCGTCAGTATAATAGTGCTCTTTCTTTTGTGTCATTTCGTGTATTATTGGAATATGTGGGACATTTTGCATTGACACCTGGTCATAGACCATACGTGTTCACAATTTTGGGAACTACACATCACAGAATATCTTCGTTATAACCTGAAGATCCAAACAATGCAACATATTGTGAACATTAGTCTGGGCACAGTATTTTACATTTATCTCAGATCTCACCGTCAAATTTTGACGGGTTCTCACTAGTTGCTTTTAATAACTAAGAAAAGACCAAAGGAAGTGACACGATCGCGAGTTACTTTGATGGAGGCACATAATCTATAGTAATAAAAGTGAATTCAACGACGTGTAATCGACATCGATACCACAAAAAGTAGCGTCTGAACAGATATGAAATGCTTACAGGCTCCTCTTCAGGATTGTCGCCGCGTCCTTGCAAAGTTTGGTGAAGGTTAACACAACCCAAATACGGAAAATAAATAAATTAAATAATATGGTTGTAGATGCAGCCATAGATACGCGTAGCAGTTTTCGCCCCTTGCTTAGAGCACGTGGTTCCTAATATATTCCGCCAGACCCCAGTAGTGCTGCAGCAAAACTGGTACCTAATTTATTCGCTATAGGTGCATAAGATTAGAAAAATTTCATTTAATAGCAATGTGTTGTAAAATAAAATGAACGAAATTATAGTATTTTATTACAATTTGAACCAATTACGTTAAAATAATGATATTAAACACCGTGGTTTATTTAAAAATTATCTTTTCCCTCATTCACAAGGTTTGAACATGAAAGCCCGGGCAACGTCGGGTATTTTGCTAGAAGATGATATTCCCAGCCAGCCTCGTAACTCTACCGGAAATGCCGAGCACATCGCATACAGATTGTAACGAGATAATAAATGCCTGTTCTTGAAGGCTGCGTGAACGTACCTGTCGTGTCGTTTTACGAGCAAGAGCTGTTGGTCCCGTTGCTAAGTGACTTTGGTTCGTCGAGCACCTCCAGTATCTTTTTGCAGTTCGAATCTTCGCTTTGAATGGAAATTATTCTATGCTCTGTCATAAAGTTCTTCTTTTGTCAGCATATACCTTTTCAGAAGCTTTGACGAAAACAGGAAGCGACACGACGGCTAATCTTATAAAAAAGGAAGTGGTTAGACGATAAAACATATATTCCTCCGTCCATGAAGCTGCTGTTATATATTGCATTAAAAATAATAACAGTAGGGGTATTTATTACAATTAGGTAAAGTCATTGTAAATTTCCTTCCAACCTAATATAAGGTTAAGCGCATTCGAGACTCGCGAGTTCGTGGTTGGGTGACCGGCCAGGAACCCCGGGACCTAACGTCGTCGAGCCCCTGGCCGAAGGGATAAAAGGCAATGACTGACTGCGACGTGACGAGACTTGACAAAGATTAAAAGTAAAAAGCACTTTAATGGAGGATTACTCCCTAGTGCTAAAGCGCTCAACGCCCCTTAAGGGGGCTTGGAGACGCGTTGCGTCAAGGCGGAGACGCAACAAATTAATTAAATATATATATATATATATATATATATATATATATATATATATATATATATATATATATATATATAAATTATTATATTTGGTTTTGGATATTCTTTTCAAAACATGATTATTAATCATCTTTACAGTATGAATACGTCACAAATGACTTTCAAATTATTATTCTGGCGGATTTTCCATAAGATTACCTGAGCAATTATTTACCATCTAACCTAACTTTTATACTTCGATATTTTATCTATTTATTTACTTATTATATTTTATCTATTTATTCACCCGTGAACTCAATTTTCAATGCTTCTTTATACACAGGAATATTTCCAGCTATTTTCAAAACAGCAAACATTAAGCCACTTTTTAAAAAAGGGAACAAAAATTACATTCAAATTTATCGGCCAATTTCTATCTTGTAAGTTTTCTCAAAAATATTACATAGGCTTTTCTACACTGGAATGGAAATTTTTTTCAGGAAAAACTAAGCGTTTTCAGACTCGCAAGACGGTTTTAGAAAATCAAAATCGACGGAAACTGCCTTTTTTATTTTCTGGAAGATATTGCTTCATCGATGAACCAAAATGAAGGCATATTGAAAGACTCATTGGCATATTTTTAGACCTTTCGAAGGCTTTTGACGTTATTGACCATAACATCTTGTTCTCAAAATTACCTTCATATGGAATTCGTGGAATTTTCATAGATTGGATTACCTCGTACCTGAAACATCGAACTCGAAGAGTAGAAACACCGCACTGGCACGAAATGACATTATTTACTTATCTTTTCAATTCTTTGCCAATTGAGCACGGGGTCCATCAAGGTTCGATCCTTACATTTGTATTGTATAATTTCGTTAAAAAAACTTAATATGCCTGTTATAAAAAATGTCAGCATCCGGGTTAATGACCCCCATCTCGACCGGGTTTTTGCCCAGTTTCCCTGATCCATTGAGCAAATTCTGAGATGGCGCCTTGTTTAGCTTCTGGACATAAATGTAACTTCACTATGCGCACGCTTGGTTGAGCTCTCCTTTTGCTTGTAGTGGTAGCAGTAGAGCTGAGGGTGAGTTACTATATAGTTAGCAATGCAGAAAAATCAAATCTGCATTTCGTTTATCGTTGCAATTAGTTTTTCTATAACTCGGGAACGAAAATGTCTAGTTTTTCAAATGTTAATAATCTTCCGCTTTTATAAATTGTATAATAATAATAATAATAATAATAATAATAATTATTATTATTATTATTACTATTATTATTATTATTATTATTACTATTATTATTATTATTATTATTATTATTATTATTATTATTATTATTATTATGGTACCATATGCTATGAGGAGCTCTGTTGATTGCGCATCACCCGATTCTGTTGATATTATAGGAAAGAAGCCCTCTTTGTCTACTGCATTAGGATCAGCTTTTATTTTGAGATGGTTTGTAATCTGATTATGTCCCCTAATAGTGGCATAATGGAACGCTGTCCAGATGATCTTTTGACTCACGAGTGTTCCTTGTTCTAAGAGTAACTCCGTTGATCGCCCATCACCGGCCATTGCTGCCAACATTAGCGGAGTGACGCCTTCTTCGTCTCCTGCATAAGGATCAGCTTTTATTTTGAGATGGTCTGTAATCTGATTATGACACCTTGCAGTAGCGTAATGGAGCGCTGTCCAGTTGCTCTTATTCTTTTGACTGATGTGGGCTCCGTGACCTAAAAGTAGTTCAGTGGATTGCACATCACCACACTCGGCCGCTCTCATTAGCGGAGTGACGCCCTCTTCGTCTCCTGCATTTGAATCAGCCGTGCTGTCGAGGAGGATCTTTGTAATCTGATTATGACCCATTCTAGTAGCGTAGTGGAGCGCTGTCCTGTAGATATTATTCTGTTGACTGACGTTCCAGCACCGCCCGGTGCAGCAGAAGGCCGTCCGCCGCATTTGCTCCACGATGTGCTTCACTCCGACGCCTCATTGCTGTTCAGGAGGCAAATCGATATCTCCTTTGCTGTGTCCGAAGCTTTCTGTTGGTTTTTCAAGAGCCAACTCGTCGCAAAGTATTCGATAAAGGTGTAATGCAGGAAATGTGGCATTTCATCTCTTCCGAACCGTAGGATTCCAGTTTTTTCTTCGAGCAACTTATCTCTCATTTCATCTAGGTAGTCCGTGAATGGTGAGGAGTCAATATTGCTGAATGTGCCATTGGAGACCTGTAAAGAAACGTCACTTCATGTACTCACGAGGTACATTAGGCAAACTTAACTCAAAAAAATATTGGTACCAGATGTCAAATCTATTGCATTTTGAATGAAATTTAAAGGAGTCAATTTCAAAACTCAAAATTCGTGATTCTGAGAACTTGTTCTCTGTTGTAATGAAATAGATTATAGTTTATTAACAAATATTTTCCGCGCAATTTATAAACGAAATATATTACAGTAAAACTTAACTAACGCGGAGCCTGAATAATCTGGAAACCAACCTAACGCGGAAACGGAAAGGAATTGTTAGTACGACGTGATGAAATATTCAGGATAATACGGAAAACAAATGTTTTAAAATTAATTATTGATTTATAAGTGTGGCAACTTCTTACCACAAGACACTCATGACTGTGCTCGTCCATTTGATTTCTCAGCTCTCGTCCGAACATCGTATTTCCCACGATACTCGTGCGAAAGTCATTGTATTTGTAATATAGTAAAATCTGTCTAAACCGGAACCTGTACAAGCCAAAACCATCCTTAACCGGAATATGTCTCCTGCCCGTGAAGTTAATTGGCTTTCACACTGCGTAATGCGAAACCTCTCCAACGCAGAAACGGAACGGATGTCCTTTAGGGGGGAAAATCTTCATAAAACGGAATTCCTGTGAATTTAATACTATTTTCAGAGAGACGTGGGATGTAATTAATGAAATGAATGCATCTGCGCTGACCTGGATGGCCGAGGTGGCTAAGAGCGAGTACCGACTCAGCGTTTCGGTCCGAAGGATCGCGGGTTCGAGTCCCGCCTTGGGCATGGCTGTTTGTTCCTTGACTTTGTGTGTGTGTTGTCGCGGAGGGCCTCGCGTTCTGCTGACCCCAGATCAGAGGAGCCCGCAAGTGTGTTGGTGTCTAGTGTATGGTCGAATATGCGTTCCATTGGGACGCAAAGGGTAACCGGCTGTCGGCTGGATAAAAACCCTAGAAATAAAGAAGAAGACGATGCACAGGAAAAGAACAGATTTTTTAATGGATTTGCCATGAAATATATGTTTACAAAGTTCGAAAGCTCTATGAAGCTTAAATAAAAATATGCATTTGCATGGAAATCATTTCTGTCGTGACGACCTTGTCCCAAGGAAATTTTTTAGACATGAGCTTATATATTTCATGAATTCTGAATTGTTCTTCTCGTATATGTAATTTTTTTTATTAAATTTATTGTTTTTCTTTCCACATTCAGCATTTACATCCTGATCCTAAAACAACATTTTTTGTTATTTCCCATTTAATGTTAAATATATCTGTACTCTTTTTACATGATATGCTTCTGTAGCCATTTAACAATTAAAAAAATAATTTCAATCAAAGATTTAGAACAGTATTCACTCAAGTATCTATCAGCAGCAGAGCTTACTTTTAAATTATGAATCTCTTTGATGGCATATTTTAATTGTTTGTACGTCACATTGTCATAGTGTGTACGGATTACATAATAATTTATCATGAAAATTATATGCTAACAGTGGGTAAGGTTGCAAAGAAACTGCACTAATTTCCTCAAGTTTCAATAAGATGTTCACAATATTTCTTCAGATTGATCTAATTTCTTTATTTTAGCTTCTAAACAGATGAGGATCATAAGAATCTATTTCTTTCAATTTTACATCTAACTTAAATTTTTTTTTAGGACAAATATATCTTCTAGGATTTCTAGCATTTGAAATGTCAGGCTACTTATATCTTCAGATATCATCAGAAGTTTGACCTGAACCAAAGAAAGTTTATTCTGATTTGACCAATCAGAGAAAAGCTTACAAATAAAGCATAAAGAGATCTTTGGTCATTGTTCCAGTAAATCTGTCATTCAATTATGTATATTAGATTTATATGTAAATATGGAATTACGCTTGTTGGTTTGAATTTCTTTTGGAATGGGAACATCTGACTAAGACAACAATAGTATGCACAATTAAATGCTCTATTACATCTAAATGTGAAGGAAGCAAAGTAAACAAAATCATCTCGTGAAATAAAAGCCTAGCACCATATGCAATATATCGTTTAACATACATAGAATATAATATATATCTTAATATTTACCAAAATGTACAAACAAATGTATTTATTTTAGTTGTTCTAGGTAGCATTATCTTGGGTGCAAGCCAAAGGCATGAATAATGTGAAATAAAGTGGAAAGATGTACAGGATGCACAATCCACCACTTTAGCCACAATATTTAATACAAAAATCAGGTCGCGTCCTTTTACAGTTGAATGTAAATAGTAGGAAATTTGCAAAAAATATATCAATCAAAGCCCAAAACATTGCAACACTTCATAATTTCTGCCAATTACATCACTTGTAAATGTATTCTGCAAAATGTAGAGATCAATAAATAGGAAACATGGAGAACAATTAGCAATCTCCCTCAATAATCCTCATCCAACTTTACAGACTGGTCACTTTTTCCCGAAATTTCAGTGACATTATTGTTGCTGTTGGTGACATAACTTTGAAAAAAGACACAGCGGATGAAAATGTACAAGTATTGCTGAAGGATATAATCATAATTCAGTTCAAAATCAAATAAAAGTTTTGAATAAACTTTCATAGAGAATCAAAATGAAATAAAACATAAATATAGATAATTTATCATTCTCAAATATTAACGATGCTACGCTCCCACAGATAATACATTTTAATATTTGTACTATACAGAATGTGTACATAGCAAAAAACATGAAGAAATAATATTAAATGCACGTGATCTATTTTGTTCAACTTTTGTTCATTTTCAGAATTCACAGAAAACAGTTGCTACGGAACTGAGTTGTCTTTTTGCGAATGGAAACATATTCCTTTAAACATTAGTCCCTAACCTTTCTCCTTTAGTACTCCTGCATAGGAGGGTGAGGCCACCTGAGACATCTACATATGTAACAGCCTGCATTGGCTATCCTGCATACCAGGTGCCACTAAATCACTCAATGTAAAAGTTTAACTTTTAATAGTTATCATTAGTCAAAGAAAAAGTATTGTAAAAAACTCGATATAATGAGTATTAATACACCCATCCAAAGTTTATGATACTCGCTTGTATCGTAATTTTACTTCCCACACATGTATTATAACACCCACCATTATATTATTTCATTATATACTAATATTATATCCATCTGAATTACTATATAAGGAGAGTTACATCACTGACATATTAAGGATTCATTTGGAGAAAACAAACTGTTAGATTTAATTATACAGATCTTCGAGAGCAATATCACAAAATATCAATTACTAAAAGAACAAGAAAATTGTACCCCCGAAGTCCAATAAAGAATTGAGTAAGAGACACCACAATGTAATATACATTAGATAATTTAATATAATAAACGGTAATTTAAAAAAAGGCAATATTTAGAAAACAGGGAATGAACAATTACTGCAAAAAATTGTTGATAAACCAAAACAGTATACTTCTAGACAAGATATTCAATCCCTTGACATTTTGATCAATGTTAAATATATAAATTCATTAATTTCGATTTTCTTCTAAACATGTTATATTCACACTTTATAATATTTTGCTTCCACTGTTTGGTTTTGTGAAATTTATTATTGTGGAATCTGGGTTATTTTGAAAATCATGAAATGTACAGTTTTGCACACAGGCAATCAGCCTCAACAATCCACTTAATATATTACAGAAAATTGTATGTATATATTAAAGAACCTGTTCAATATATTACCTATTTTATTTTATTTCCTAAGCTTTGCTAGAGACAATTTTATTGTCATGTACACTTTAGCCTACTGTTTTCACAATTTCTTTTAAATTTTTTGTGATTTGAAAGAGAGTGGAATCATTGTTATTAACAATATTAAATTTTTCACCATTCACTAAGCTCTTTGAATTAATTATATTCATAATACCTACAATCTCAAAAAATAAATTCAATTTGTACATCAAAATGCTGAATCCATCTATTCGGGTCCAGAGAAAATGATAACAATGGGTTAATCCATAGCTGTTGTTGTGATCTGCGGAGCACATATTGTTCGTATCTTTTGTAATTGTTAAGTGTTTCAATTTTTTACAAACATAAAAGTTATTTAAGTGTTTCATTGTGCACAAGGTTTGTTATTCCATCATAGCTTTTTTTATAAATAAGAAATTTTTACTGATATTGCAGTTGAGACTTGGAAAGGACACAGACTTCAATATCAATTTTGGTATTTCAATATCAATTTTCTCTTAATATATTTATTACATAATAATATCAATTTTTACAGAATTACGTTACATATTACATAGCATATTAACCAATATAAAATATTAATGATGTTGAATGAAATATGTAACATAATAATTTTAGAAAACATTGTTTCCATTGTCACACAGTATAAAATTCCCCTGCCCAAGTTCCTACCACAATCTTCTTATTCATTATAATTAAAAATAACTTCTCTTAAATTATTGTTTACTTCTTTGCACACAACTTTCATTTAAATGACATATGTTGCCTTTTGTCCTGAATTCAAAGTTGTGGTAATTTACATGCTATTTTTGTTGCATTTCCCAGGAAGTTTCCTGTGTATAATTCCAAACTCTCTGTTTCCTTAAATATTGTTGTTCTATTAATCATCATCCAAATTTTGCACCTGAAACCTGGATTTCTCTTCTTTATGTCATTTTTTTCTTGTCAGAAAAATGTCAACTAGTTGCCTATTGTAATTCTGTACTTTCATTTGAATTTCCTTGTTGCAAGGGCTGTTGAGTAGTTCTTTTTTCCTGAGAAAATTTCAGCTTCAGCAGTCATCGTAACCTTTGTACAACATTAACTTTTTGCAACTGATTTGACTTTCAACATACTATTGTTATATTGAGAGTGGGTGAAAATAATCAAGGTTATGAATGCCTGCAATGGTCTTCACTGGTTCCCACCTTTCTACTAATATTTATTAGTGCTTTTCAGTTCCAATGGCAGATACAAAAATTTCATTAATGTTTTGAAGTGTACGTGTAGGACAGCTGACTTATTCTTCAGTATTTGTGACAACATACTTTCTTGTCCTCATAGCTTTCAATACTACCATCATCTATGAAACACCAATGCTGTTACCCTCTTTTCTGCTGAAGTTTTTTTCCTTGCAACTGAATTACTGGCTGAAAAACATTTTTCAATTTCTTCCTTAAAATTTTGTTGTGTCTTCTTTCTTAAGATATTATTCATGTTTTACAGGATCATCTTTTATTTTTGCATAAAACTTTACTGACTATTCTTTACACGTGAGAAGCATAATGATCTAACCTAAAATTAAACAAAAGATCCATTTTCAAAATATATTTTATTTGAATTTATGTCCAGAACTAGTTGAAAATCACATCCACAACCATTATTATAATTAATTGAATGTGCAAATTCTGAATTCTGAAAAAGAATCGCTTATTGGTTCATTTGTGGGTGTACCTTACAACAGCATGCTCTAATCTCTGGGATTTGGACAGAACAAAACAAAGCACAATTGATTTTGAGTATTTTTTTAAATTTCAATTTCCCCCATTCTTTGGATTGCCCCATTATAGAATAAACATGTTTTTAAATATGATGTTGTGGTCTGCATGTGGGTAGTGTTGTTCATGGTTTCATATGGATGAACAGACCGACATAATGGAAAGTGAGTGACGTATTGAGTGACATATTGTGTGACATAAGTTAAAAAATAGTTTTCAGGGAGAATCAAAATGAGCTTACATGATGTATCCTACTTCACGTAATAAACAAACCATTACAAAAAGCATAATCACGAAGTCCGTAGTCTTAGATTTCGTGTGTGTGCTATAAAAAAAAGTCAAGGTCTCGATTTTATTTATGAACCAATGCGCACACTGATTGTTACTAGATAATTAGCGTAATGCCTTTCTTAGCAGGCCGTGTACCTGTCGTATTGTGTGCGAGAGCTGCCGGACGCGACTTCGTTGCTGAGTGATGTAGGTTCGTTCAGCACCTCCAGTATCTTTCTGCAATCCGAATCTTCGCTTTAAATGCAAAGATGATAGAATATAAATAGAATGATGCCAATTCAATGACATCATGAACTGACGTCATGGTGTGTTCTTTGATCGTCTCGGAACTTTTCTGAATCTTTCGACAACAGAAAGTGGCTTGACGATAAGATATAATTATTACCATGTGTTTGATTTTGGCTATTCTTTTCCAAATATGTTTGTTAATAAAATATTCACCCGGTGAATACGAAATAAATATTCTATTTTTCAATTTTTTATAATGAACTGTATATGTATGTAAACTATACAGAAACAATTGATATATCTCCTATTCAGCTCCCAGTGAACAATTTTAAACTAGTGAGATACCAAAAATGAGAGAAAAAATAGATGAGGTCACTACATATTGAATAGAGCACAGCTTTCCCTTATCAATAAAAAGCTACGAAATTTGTGTTGTTTGAAATGCGCGGCTACAATGGAAGGGGGAAGATGGCGTCATGCGCAACTTGGCGAGATCGCGGGAAATGAAAGGGCGGTTGATCTTCGTTAGAGAATATCCTGTTGTGTGATCGTTAAAACGATTGTTTGTGACGATCAATTGTAAGTATTCAATGCACTTTCTCATATACAGTTTTTGTGATATCTACGGAAAACACCAAAGAGGTAAGGGAGTTCTGATTATTATTTGGAGATTGTATTTCATACATTTTGTCACGTATATTAAGGTAAGATTGATAACAGGATTTTCTGTTATAGCAGTGGCATGTACAGTATTAGTAGTAGTATGGCTTTCATGCCCTGGGCCATCGCTGACCTTAGAAATAATCTTTGACTAGATAGCTATACATCATCTTTGATTTTGTAGTTTGTATTATTTTTACTGTATACACATATCTCCATGAAACACATTCATTTTTAGAATTTCTCGTTACACGAACGACGATTAAATGGCTTATTTAATGAACGCTGTTCAATACACTCATTGTCAACAGACAAACTTTCCGAAGTTTGCTGTGACATACTATACTCTATTACATATTTGTGTACGTTTACTCTGTTATGTATCTGTGACAATATACTTTATTATGTATCTGTGCAACGCCTCCTACATTAGAAGGAGAACGCCTCTATTGAAGGAGGCAGTGATCTGTGACAATATACTCGATTATGTACTTATACACACCATCAATTGTGTATGTCTTGCTTAAGTGCAAAAGCGCACATCTAATTTACTCTGTCCGCTTACTGCCCACTGCCTCCGAACTGCTCCGAACGTGTCAAGAAACCGATTTTCTTTTTAAAACATTTCTTAAAAATTTATTTTCCAGTACTTCCAGTTTTTGAAGGTTGCTTTTAGCGGCACCTCCCCAAATTGGGCAGGCTTAGATCAGTGAAGGTCGTATAATGTATTTAAATATTATTAATGCTGTCTATTGATGATTTTGATTTTCTATTTATGAATGGATACAATTTTAATATTTTTATGTGTGTTATTAGCTATTGATGTTATGTGGTTTCTCCAGATTAATTTGGTATCTATTTGAAGTCCAAGATATTTAACATAATTTATTCTGATATTAAGATATTTTAATATAATTTATCTTGACAGATTTTTGTTCTCGTAATTTTCTCGGGCTACCGCCGCAGCGGTAGCTACCGGCGCGCCGCGCCGGTAGCCCCAGTAGCCCAGAGTATACAACACTAGGCGAAAACAAAATCCATATGTGTGTGTGTGTGTGTGTGTGTGTGTGTAATATGTAAAGATCTTGGTAAATACGAAACATAATGTATGTTCATGCAATATTTTTTCTACAGCACTTCCTTCTGTGCGAAGTAATCGCACGGGTTTAGCTAGTTATTTCATAATACAGTGCCTCTGTCCAGCAAAATATAGTAGAATATTACGCCATTTTATTCTGCGTGGTATGCTGAAAACCCTCCCAGGACTGGTATACATATTTCCTAATCCATATACCTATACCCTAGAGTTTATTTCTATCATCTATATATTTAAAAAATAAGGTATTCTGCCATGGCTTCGTTTAGAGCTTCTACTGAACCGATTGTTGTATTTTTTCTTTTAAATGAAAGAATATGATCCCTAGATGTGTTATCAGATATTGTTTGTGTTGATTCACCAACATTTACGGTGTAAATTAATTAATTAATTAAATCATTCTTTAAAAGTACGCTTATCAATAGTCAATTGTTTTCCTTCAAAGGGTGGCAGTTTCAAAATCGATATACATGAGTCCAAAGATGTGAGTCCACGCTGCTTGATGTTTTGTTTGGATTGTTGAGATTTGTTTACAATTCGTCAAGGTTTTGTTTCAGTGTAATAATTGCATTGTGGTGTTGACAGTTTGCATGTATTTGCTTCTGTGGTGTATTTTGTAGAGAACATTCGCAAAGTGGGTTTTGCTAGGTTGTACTTTAGTGAAGTTGTTTACAGGTTATGTCGAATTCCGAATCGTTGTCCACGCGCCCCAAAAGACGCCAACGTACATTAACTGGACGCAGGGAAAGAGAAAGTCAGTGTATGTGTCGTGATAGTGAGGTCATTTCGTTTTCTATTGAGTCATTGTCTATGAAATGTCAGTTTTGTTCTGCTTTGTACTTTCCATGTGAGAGAAATTCTGCAAACGATTTACTCTGGGTTGCTTAAATAGGAAAATAAGTATACCTTCGAGCAATGTGCCAGAAGAAATCAAACAGTTGTTTATATGAGATGACACATCAAAAAACTTTAGAAATAATATCCTTCAGTATAATAGTGCTATATCTTTTGTGCCGATATTGCATTGCCACCTGGTCATGGGCCATACGTGTTTAAAATTTTGGGAACTCCTCGCCACAGAATAGCTTCGTTATACTCTGAAGATCCAAACAATGCAATACATTGTGAACATTAGTCTGGGTACAGTATTTTACATTTATCTCAGATCTCGCCGTCAAATTTTGACGGGTTCTCACTAGTACAATATAATAACATATATTTATTATTGAACAAAAATCTATAATGACCTCCAAAATAATCGGCTGTATCCGCCCCTGCTGCACACCAAGAGCATTAAACGGAACTGGTGAACACGTTACAAGAAAATCCCTTGTACTAAAGTTGCTTTGAAATGACTTCCATTAAGTTGACCTGACAAGTTAGTGTCAATTGCTTGGTAGTGTATGACAATACACGTATTTAAACATTCAATTTCTTCCAAATTCAATGAATATTCCAATACAGATTTTATTTTATTTACTGTGACAGGCGTCAAAAGGTTCTAACTGCTGCATATAGCACCTTCTGCCACTAGATTGTTTCTAAAATGACCAATATTCTGTAATAGCCTTCTTCAAACGTATCATTGCTGATTCTGTACGCACAATGAGGCAAATACAAACCATTTAGACGCAAAACCAGTACATAATTATTAATATTTGAATAATTAAACATTTTTGTGTTTCTTGTAAAATTAGGTTTTTGTCACTTAGCACCTTTGGTGGTGACACCTTCAATTGTCATAAAATAAATACACCCAAATTTTTAAAGAGAATACAATTTCCTGCTTCTGTATACTTTTTTCTAAACGTTGCACTAAGCGACCTGCAACCTCAGAACAGAACAAAAATGCTGTAGATTGATATGCGGGAGACCGTCCAGCCACCTGATGACTGGGGCCTGCGAATTGTTATTTCATTTGTAGCGTTTTTGTACACTTGGTGAATGTTTCTTTACTCCAGTTTTGTTAAAAGAGTTTTGTTTAGAAAAATATTGAAAAAAATCTTAAAATTTGCGAAGCCCCCGTAAGTGGGGGCCCGGGGCAAGTTGTCCCAGCATCTCCAATTCCCTGGGCACTCCTATCGCACATCGTTGGGATGTTTGCAGCTATAATATCTTCACCGAGAGATCAATGTTTTGTGTAACACAGAATTCACTAAACTGCGGGACTGTCTTGAAAAAGAAAAGAGATTCCAAGTTTCTATATCCATAGTAAAAAATTGACTTTCAACAATCATATTACTTTATGATTCAGAAAGAAAATTCATTTTTTCATTTTTTAAATCTCACCTTTAATTCAATTTACATTGGTATGCATTAGATTTAACCATAGATAAGCAATTTGACCAACAGATAATTTTATTTTATAAATATGAAGAATATTAGTTTCAAACAATTAGATATTAAGGGTTCCATTCAGGTTTGATTTGTCTCAAATATAGGTCACACAATTATTATTCTTACAATATAAATACTCTAAAGAGACACATGAACCGCCGCAAGATATGACGCCCTCAACCTTTGGTATTATATTCAAACATTTATTATTATTATTATTATTATTATTATTATTATTATTATTATTATTATTATTATTATTATTATTATTATTACCAACAAAAAACAAGAAATCGTCCAAAAACATATTAATATCTAAAACGTACAAACAAATGACTTACCTAAATTTTCGACAATCACAGTGTTTCAACGTTAAAGAGATAATAGTGTGCGATCTCGACCTCGATCTCTTCCTCGCCCTGGCGTCCTGTTGGTGTCTGAACAAACTGGAGGTTGCAGCTCCATCGAATGACTGAAATGTAATATCTAAAATTCATAATACTAATATATAAAATGTAAGCAATTCTTATAAGCTAATTAAAACTAAGTTTAATAAAAATCTGTATTGAAATATTACTTAAATATTTGTATGCACTGTGTCCCTGTCAGGTATATTCTCCTCCCACGCACGTAGTTCTGGTTTTGATTTTCAGTGTTGCCAAAGCAATATTGTTTGGACACTTTTACACAAATAAAATTATTTTATTTCGAATACTTCACTACCCTAGTATTACAATAACGAATGATTTTCTACACACGTTTGTATTCACAAGAACGCTCGCAAACTCCTGGCCAGCAGCTGGGAAGGCAGACTGGCTTCAGCAAGACACAAAGGGATTTCCATCCAGAACGGCCAACTTAGCACAAAGAAATCATCAAATTTTGAATCAACAAACCTAATACCAAATTAATACAAATTCTTCAAATATCGTAAACAATACATTGAATATCACCAATAATTGAGTCAAGGTTTTTATTTCAATAACACGTTAAATTCATAAAATTAAATTTTAGCTAGAGAGACGAACACAATATTGGTATTCCCCCTGGACTACCTCGGTCGCCGCGCAACGCTGCACAGTACAAGTTTCCCCACCCATTGGGTTGCGTCACCAAAGACCGTATGTTCACCTGTGTTAAAGCGAAGTACCAAAGAATACATTCAGTTAATCCAGAAAGCGAGCCAAGATCCAAGATCGTGGTGCAATACCTGGGAGTTACCATGGTGGAAATAATTCCATAAGGAAATATTTCCACCATGGGAGTTACCATACGACAGAGAGCACGCCAGTTGGACGCTTTTTATTTCAGTATTATTTCACACACATCAATATTGCTGCAGTATTCTGAATATTGAATGTCATTAAAAGAAAAATGTATATTCCTAAGATATTGGAAGATCATTTTTTGTTTATCTGGGGGTTGTGCAACCGAAGCACGAACCGCCACTGCTTCCTCGTTAGATAATGAAACTAGAAGAGAAGGAGGTGCAAAAGTTTAGCTACGATCGTTTTACTTCTAGAGTGTCATACCGGTGATCCTCACATTAACGGACATCTTGTCTAAAAGTCACAGACAGTAGCATGTTAATGCTCCAGTGGAAGCATCCCGTTTATTCTGCAAACGATGGATTGAAAAACATTTATATCACAAAATCTGAAATAGTTTAATATATTTAATCTGCGTCACATGTTGGAATGATGTAAGATGTAATTCCTGGTATATCAGGATGAGTCCAACAATAGGAAGAATACTGATATGAAACTAGTTGCACTTCGTATAAACATAAGTAGATACGCTCCTGGAAGACAGTGCGGTTGGTCTTATTCTTTTGATTGAAAAATGGTGCCATTTTTCTCAGAATCGTTCCAGGGATTGAGCATCATCTGTCCCTATGGCCACCACTAGCGTTTTCTTGTCTACAGCATTAGCATCAACATCAGTTTTGCTTTCGAGATGGAACTTCGTAACCTCATGATTACCATTTACATGAGCGTAGTGGGAGGCTGTCCTGTTATTCATTCAGTTAATCCAGAAAGCGAGCCAAGATCCAAGATCGTGGTGCAATACCTGGGAGTTACCATGGTGGAAATAATTCCATAAGGAAATATTTCCACCATGGGAGTTACCATACGACAGAGAGCACGCCAGTTGGACGCTTTTTATTTCAGTATTATTTCACACACATCAATATTGCTGCAGTATTCTGAATATTGAATGTCATTAAAAGAAAAATGTATATTCCTAAGATATTGGAAGATCATTTTTTGTTTATCTGGGGGTTGTGCAACCGAAGCACGAACCGCCACTGCTTCCTCGTTAGATAATGAAACTAGAAGAGAAGGAGGTGCAAAAGTTTAGCTACGATCGTTTTACTTCTAGAGTGTCATACCGGTGATCCTCACATTAACGGACATCTTGTCTAAAAGTCACAGACAGTAGCATGTTAATGCTCCAGTGGAAGCATCCCGTTTATTCTGCAAACGATGGATTGAAAAACATTTATATCACAAAATCTGAAATAGTTTAATATATTTAATCTGCGTCACATGTTGGAATGATGTAAGATGTAATTCCTGGTATATCAGGATGAGTCCAACAATAGGAAGAATACTGATATGAAACTAGTTGCACTTCGTATAAACATAAGTAGATACGCTCCTGGAAGACAGTGCGGTTGGTCTTATTCTTTTGATTGAAAAATGGTGCCATTTTTCTCAGAATCGTTCCAGGGATTGAGCATCATCTGTCCCTATGGCCACCACTAGCGTTTTCTTGTCTACAGCATTAGCATCAACATCAGTTTTGCTTTCGAGATGGAACTTCGTAACCTCATGATTACCATTTACATGAGCGTAGTGGGAGGCTGTCCTGTTATTCATGTCCAGGAGCTGTATCTCAGTGCATCAACTGATGTCACTGCAGCGCCTCTGACCGGGAGGTCCTAGGTTCGAGTCCTGACGGTGGCAGGATTTTCGACACTAACTTTTCAGCTAGGTCGAATTCAGCCTCAGTCTGGAATAAAATTCTAGCAGCCGGCTGCTCTGATCGGTAGTTTTCCGTGGTTTCTCCGATCAACACCAGGCGAATGCCGGAGCAGTGCGCTAACAAACGGGCCACGGACCGCGCGCGATATCTGCTCCCTCTTTCTTGTTCTATGTTCACACCTTACTTACACACACTTACACTTACATACACTACACTACCACACATGCCAGGAGATCGGTCGGGGACTTACTTGTCCTGGCTGGAGAGGTGCTCCGCTGGTGGGCGAGTCCTGGTTAGGGGAAACCCCACTAGCCGACGATAAGTCTGCACCGGATCTCGCCATCCAGCGGGGGAAGAACACCGCCATCTCCCGAGAAAAAATTCACTACACTTACGGGACTAATGACCAAAGCAGTTGACGCGCCCGGAAACAAAAAATCGATCAATTAATTATGCCCAATAGGTTTACGTTGACTTCATGTTTTAAGAGGATCTCCGTGGATTGCATATCACTTGACATTGCTGCCATCATTAGGGGAGTTTCGCCCTCTCTATTTCCTGCGTTAGGATCAGCTTAGCTTTGGTGGAGGAGCTTCATAATATGTTGATGATTGCTTCTAGTAGCGTAATGTAGTGCTGTCCAGTTGCGCTTATTCCTTGGACTAACGTCGGCACCATGTTCTAAGAGTAGCTCCGTGGATGGCGCATCACCCGACTCTGCTGCCATCATTACAGGAGTGATGTTCTCATTGCGAACTGCATTTGGGTCAGCTTTGCTTTCGAGGAGCAACTTCGTAATCTGGAAATGGCCATTCGCTATGGCGTAATGGAGCGCCGTCCAATGGTCATCGTCCCTTTGACTGACGTCAGCGCCATGTTCTAAGACCTATGGATAGTGAATCACTCGTCTCTGCTGCCATCATTAGCGGAGTAACACCGTTAGCGGAGTTTTTGTCTCCTGCATTAAGGATCACCTTTGCTTTCAAGGAGAATCTTTGTAATCTGGCGATGGCCATTTCTAGAAGCGTAATGCAGTGCTGTCCTGTTGTCCTCTTTCATTTGCCTGACATCGGCACAACGTTCTAAGAGGAGCTCTGTGGATTGTGTATCACCCGCCTCTGCTGCCATCATTAGCGGAGTAACGTTCTCTTTGTCTCCCGCATTAGGATCAGATTTGCTTTCGAGGAGGATATTCATAATGTGATAATGACCTGCTCTAGTACCGTAATGGACCGCTGTCCAATTGCTCTTATTCCTTAGACTGACGTCGGCTCCATGTTCTAAGAGGATCTCAATGGACTGCGTATCACGAACCTCTGCTGCTCTCATTAGCGGAGAGACGCCATCTTTGTCTACTGCATTAGAATCAGCTTTGCTTTCAAGCAGTAGCTTTATATGATAGTGGCCCATTTTAGTAGCGTAATGGAGCGCTGTCCAGTTACTCTTATTCCTTTGTCTGATGTCGACTCCATGTTCTAAGAAGACCTCAATGGACTGCGTATCACGAACCTCTCTGCCAACAGAGGAGTGGGATCAGCTTTGGTTTCGAGTAAGAGTTTTGTAATTTGATTATGACATCTTCTAATATCGTAATGGAGCGCTGTCAATTTTTGCGCTTATTCCTTAGAGTGACGTCGGCTCCATGTTCTAAGAGGATCTCAATGGACTGCGTATCACGAACCTCTGCTGCTCTCATTAGCGGAGAGACGCCATCTTTGTCTACTGCATTAGAATCAGCTTTGCTTTCAAGCAGTAGCTTTATATGATAGTGGCCCATTTTAGTAGCGTAATGGAGCGCTGTCCAGTTACTCTTATTCCTTTGTCTGATGTCGACTCCATGTTCTAAGAAGACCTCAATGGACTGCGTATCACGAACCTCTCTGCCAACAGAGGAGTGGGATCAGCTTTGGTTTCGAGTAAGAGTTTTGTAATTTGATTATGACATCTTCTAATATCGTAATGGAGCGCTGTCAATTTTTGCGCTTATTCCTTAGAGTGACGTCGGCTCCATGTTCTAAGAGGATCTCAATGGACTGCGTATCACGAACCTCTGCTGCTCTCATTAGCGGAGAGACGCCATCTTTGTCTACTGCATTAGAATCAGCTTTGCTTTCGAGCAGTAGCTTTATGATATGATAGTGGCCCATTTTAGTAGCGTAATGGAGCGCTGTCCAGTTACTCTTATTCCTTTGACTGATGTCGACTCCATGTTCTAAGAAGACCTCAATGGACTGCGTATCACGAACCTCTCTGCCAACAGAGGAGTGGGATCAGCTTTGGTTTCGAGTAAGAGTTTTGTAATTTGATTATGACATCTTCTAATATCGTAATGGAGCGCTGTCAATTTTTGCGCTTATTCCTTAGAGTGACGTCGGCTCCATGTTCTAAGAGGATCTCAATGGACTGCGTATCACGAACCTCTGCTGCTCTCATTAGCGGAGAGACGCCATCTTTGTCTACTGCATTAGAATCAGCTTTGCTTTCGAGCAGTAGCTTTATGATATGATAGTGGCCCATTTTAGTAGCGTAATGGAGCGCGGTCCAGTTCCTCTTATTCCTTTGACTAACGTCGACTCCATGTTCACATTTGGTACCAAGGGTAGCTGCGTGGAATGCGCATCACCAGACTCTGCTGATGATGCTACCATTAACGAAGTAACGTTGTCTTTGTCTATTGCATTGGGATCAGCTTCGCTTTCGAGGAGGAGCTTCGTAATCTGGCGGTGATCTCTTTTAGAAGCGTAATGGAGCGCCGTTCAGTAGTTCCCATTCATTTGACTGACGTCAGCGCCATGAGTTAAGAAGAGCTCAATGGATTGTGTATCATCCAACTTGGCCGCCATTAGTAGTGGAGTGACGTTCTCTATCTACTGCATTAGCATCAGCTTTACTTTCGAGGCGGTGCCTCAATCTGGTGATGACGCTACGACGACGAACGCTTTTGGTAGCGTAATGAAGCGCTGTCCTGTTGCGTTTATGCCTTTGACTGACGTTAGCTCCATGTCCTAAGAGGAGTTCTGTCGTTTTCGCATCACCCACGTTTGATGCCCACATTAACGGATTAACGCCCTCTTCGTCTACTGCATTAGGGTCGGCTTTGCTTTCGGGAAGGAGTTTTATTATTTCAAATTTTCGAATGCCAGCTGTATAGTGAATGGGTTGTTTGTCACAAGCATATTTTTTCATCACATCTGCAACATACTTCAATAAAACCTGTACAGTTTTTGTGTATCCATATTTTGCTGGTATTATTATTGGAGTTTGTCCATTGTGTTGTGTTTCAATACAGCTTTCTTTTTCTTTCTTTGAAATAATGTCCATTATCTGCAAAACGGGAATTGATGAAATATAAATCTTATATATGAGATATATATTTTGAAATTGTATCTCTGAATTAAATACGTGTCAAATGAATCTGATTTTAAAATGAGAATTACTGTCAGTATAATTTTATGTATTGTGTAAAAACTCTCTTATGTTGTTATCTAATTTAAGATGAAATAGGTTAACTAGAACTCGTTATATAAGTTAAATTAAATTTCTAAATTCCATTGCATGTTTTATTCCTATTTAGTGTTGCTTAATAGAAGCAAAATGAATGGTAAAGGCAAAATCAACTGCTAAATCTCATTATTTGTGCCAAACATCACGTAGATTCCAGATACATTAGAGTTTGGAATTTTATTGGAATTGAGTAGTATCGGTAGTGACTATGCAATCATCGGTCATGTCCAAGGACCACATTTTTGTGTAGAAACGTCATTCATAGTACATATTGCTTAATTAACGCTCATACAAATATTGTATCTTCCTACTTATCACTACGTGCAATGCCGAATGTATCTACTTTCAACTATCAGAGCCGATGTGACTTTTCAGAGTTGGCTTAGTTTGACATAAAAACTTTCATTAAAAACATTCGATTACAATGATAGTATGCAAGATGCAATGTTTTCCGCAGATATTTAATACACTGAAATAATATTTTCTGCTTTTAAATACTATTTTTAATTATATTTTTTATATGTAGGGACATTTGAAGAAGACGAAACCAGGGTATGATGGTATTCCGAAGGACGCCTTTGTTTAATAACATTAGTAGTTGGGCTGAAGCAGAAATGTGTGTTAATCTTTAACATCAGTTGTAGCTATGGTAGTGTCAATATTCTGGTTAATTTTGATACACGGTAGGTACATTTATTTATCAGTTTTACATATTCCTTCTTAGTTTCCTTACCAAGAAAAGACATGCTTTCCGTACTAGTGCTTACTATTTGTCGCTCTTCATATAAATTTCCTTTAAAATTATTCGGGTTTCTTTCCAAATTCACGAGAGAAAAAAATAATACACTATTTCAATTTTGAAGAAATCATGTTTTTTCGGCCCTATCATGAATTGCAGTCAGACTTATCAACAGTCGGTCACTTTAACATTCGAGCAAAGCCCTCTTTTCTGTTCCTAACTGATTTTCAACTGCATATTGACTTAGAATACACATTTTTTTACACATTTATTACAAATGATGGTGGCAACTAGAATACTGAAAGTTCAAAGATTTCGTGAAAACACGCCGGGTGTATTCGGAAAGGAGCATGTAACTCCACTTTAATATTCGGGCACTTCTGTGAGTTCCTCGTAATTAGAAATAATGTCCATTTTTGCTAATAGGTGACGGGGTGAAAACTAAAACATGAATCGAAAATCACAGTTTACGGTCAGTAACTGTTTGGACGGGAGAAGTAGCACATCTGCGAAAGATGGGGTCCAAAAGTGGAAACACTACGTTCGAGCAGCGCCAATTGGTAATTTTCCATTATGCCCAAGGCCGTACACAAATAAAAACGGCAGAAATGCTAAACATTTGTAAGAGTACGGTTAATGATATAATGCAGAGGTTCAATAAAGAACACTGACAATAAAGAATCCACTGTGTGATCTTGGAGTTTTTGAGATATTATAATTCTTAATGGCTCCTTTCCGTCAGCCACTACTTATCAATATCACTAAAACGCGTACTCGAATTTAATAGGAAGAACTTTATATTTAAATTGTCTCGACGGGGGAACCACGATGAATTTCTAACTTGTCTTTATAAATACGCGAAAAGAAAAAAAAGTCTGAAAAATAATGTTTTACAATGTGGCGAACTGATGGAAAGTACGGATATAATTAATAAAATTCCACAAAAATAACGTGAGTACATTTTATTTTTTTGTTAGATTTGTTTATTATTTTTAGTTATAATGTGAGTGAAGCTTGGGATCGAGAACCTCAATTTAAAATATATAAACATTTTTTAGTGAAAAAGTGAGTGGGGAAAAC
This sequence comes from Teleogryllus occipitalis, assembly GCA_011170035.1. Classification (NCBI taxonomy): domain Eukaryota; kingdom Metazoa; phylum Arthropoda; class Insecta; order Orthoptera; family Gryllidae; genus Teleogryllus; species Teleogryllus occipitalis. The sequence goes on from BLKR01002015.1 coordinate 169,365, forward strand.
AAGGTATTTTTAGGTGGGACCAAAGCAGAGAGAGGCTGGGCAAGACAGAGAAAATACACAAACAATTGCATAGAGACACGTAGGCTCCGTGGCAGAGCAGGAATAGATGGAATACCTCTTCCTCTCTAATAAATTATTGTGACTTTTCCACTTGTGAAATTAAAACCTATAGTATTATTAAACTATATATATATATATATATATATATATATATATATATATATATATATATATATATATATATATAGATAGATAGATAGATAGATAGATAGATAGATATATCAGGGCGGTGTACCTAAAAAAATTATTGCGTTTTCCATCCGATTTTACTTACACCTCCTTCCAACAGACGAATAAGAAGCCACGACTCGTCTATCTTACTGTCAGATAAATTCCCTCCTCGCTTCGCGAGCGGGGATTTATCGACAATTTCCAAAGAACTCGTATTACCTATGATAAATATCCCGGCAACACGGGGGACCTTAGCTACTATTATATATTATGATGTTCTTCTAGAAATCTAGGTTCTCAAACTAGAGTGTTTTTACAAATCTAGAAAAGTGATTTTCAAGACAAATTAGAAATATTAAAAATGTACTTACTTCTGGGCAACCAAACTGTGCAGCTTTGAGCACAATGTTTTGGATGTTGATATTGGATTGACGAAGTCTTCGGGGTCGGCGCCCCCTTGCAGCAGTCGCTCCGCCGCCTGGAGGTGGCCGCAGGCACTGGCGTAGCGCAGCGCCGTCCAGCCCAACAGCGCGTCCTTGCGCCCGGGGTCGCAGCCCTTGGCGAGCAGCGCGCCCACGGCGTCGGCGCGGCCCAGCGACGCCGCCTGCACCAGCGCTGTGCGGCCGAAGCGGTCGCTCTCGTCGGGGTCGCCTCCAGCCTCCAGCGCCGCCTCCAGCGCGCCCGCGCTGCCCTCCAGCACGATCAAGTGCAGCGGAGGGCCGTCCGCCAACATGTGCTCCAGGATATGCTTCACTCCCACACCCACATCGCTGTTCAGGAGACAAAGCCACATCTCCTTTGCTGTGTCCGATGCTTGGTTTTCCAACAACCAACTCGCCGCAAAATATTCGATAAGGGAGAAATGCACGAAATGCGGCATTTCATCTTCTCCCAACCATAAAATTCCGATTTTCTCTTTGATTAGATTACATCTGTTTTTATCTAGGTAGTCTCTGAATTGTGAGGAGTCAACTTTGCTGAATGTACCATCGGAGACCTGCAAAATTATTTTATAAGTTCTTTTATAAACACACGCAGTATACTCGGGATAATTTAGAGAGAATATTTGTTCTAGATGTAAAATCATATGTAATGTGTACTGTGGTATCCCCCCAATCAGAAGAGTAGTTGGGGTTACGCACGCTAGTGGAGGGGCACAGCCCCTCCCCTTCGTCTTCACCGGGTGGGAGGGATGAAACCGCAAGACCGGGAGATCTCTCTACGTTACGACCGGAAGCGGTAGCTCAGTGCATCAACTGATGTCTCTGCAGCGCGTCTGACCAGGAGGTCCTAGGTTCCCACTCCCCACGGCGGCAGGATTTTCGACACTAGCTTTTCAGCTAGGTCGTATTCAGTCGCTGTCTGGAGGAGAATTCTAGCGGCCGGCTGCTCTGATCGGTAGTTTTCCGTGGTTTCTCCGATCAACACCAGACAAATGCCGGAGCAGTACCCTAACAAACGGGCCACGGACCGCGCGCGATCTGTCCTTCCTTGTCCTATACTCTCCCCTTACACTAACATGCACTATACTACCACATATTACGGGAGACCGGTCGGGAGCTTAGAGCTTTTCCCGGCTGGGGCGGTGACCCGCTGGTGGGAGAGTCCTTGTTAGGGGAAACCCCACTAGCCGACGGTAGGTCGGTGCCGGATCTCGCCATCCAGCGGGGGAAGATCACCGCTATCTCCCGAGGAAAACATGCACTACACTAACGGTACTAATGACCAAAGCAGTTGACGCGCCCGGAAACACGAAAAATCAATCAATCAATCTGCGTTACGAGACACGAGAAAGTCCAGTTCGCTACCTGCCACAGGCCGTAGCTTTATCGGCTCCGAGCGATTGCCGTGGATCTCGGGCTGTCGCCACCGCTAGCTGCCTCGCTGTCGGGGCCTTATCGCCGCTGCTGGCGATAATAGCCGTCGCCCTGCTAGCCTGATAACCACCGCTAGAAACGCAGCACTGTACGGCAAGAACGCCGTCAAACCGAATCTGTATCGTTATTGTTCGTTCAATTTCATGTGTATTTGAAGTCGTAGGCTTCCGCGGCCGGAGTCATGCGAATGATCTTGGCTGTCCGGGTGACGCCGCGTCGAAGGCTGTGTTGACGACGTTTCGACCATCTTTTCGTGGTCTTCCTCGCAGACCAGCCCTGAGGAAGACCACGAAAAGATGGTCGAAAATTCGGCAACACATAATTCGACGCGGCGTCACCCGGACAGCGAAGATCATTCACAATTTCATGTGCATTTGTTTGTGTCAGTAAACCAACTAGAGGAAATAGTGTGTGCAATTTACCCCTGGATCCTCCAAATACAACATGTACTAATTAAATTAAACGACAATTTGAAAATTCAAAATTCTTGGTTATGAGAACTCGTAATAACGCAGTTCTCTTGTGCTGAAAGAAATTATAATTTACACAAGTGATACTTTTATGGAAATGTATGAACAAAATTTCCTGTCTTAACTCATTTCAGTGAAAAATCTTTTTACAAACATTTACAGAAAGGTATCACACATTTAGAGAAAGGTATCACACATTTAGAGAAAGGTATCACACATTTAGAGAAAGGTGTTGTCTGAGAACACGGTGGTCAGACGACATAGTAAGAAGACTGGGAAGACTATGGACCAGAACAGATGGCGGCCGTATAAAATGGAGAGAAGTCATCGACACACTCTAAGAAGTCCATAGAGAAAATATTAAACAAAGAAAAAGGAATGTTGACACAAAAATAAAAAACACAACGATAAGTGAAGTGATAGTGACGTAATGTTAAGTGACGTGATAACTGACAGTGAAGTGATAACTGGTAAGAGAAGTGGTAGCTTATTTAGAACCTTATAATGTAAGAGGCTATTGCCCTACTAAGGGATGTGAACGGGCTAATAATAATGTAACGAATATTGCGTCATCTGCCGGCGGCCACCACAAACTACCTTTATGCGCGGATTGCATCATCGACCGGCGGCCCTCGAACTAGCTAATTCCAGAGTGTTCTGGCGCTAATCGCAAAGTCCAGAAACGTCTCGACGGCGCCCACCGAGTATAAATACGCGGCGGCCGGCGACCGCGAGTCAGTCTTATGTCTGAAGTGGAAGCTGAGCTGTGAAGTGTGTGCATCGTGGTGAATAGCAATGCAGTGATTGTGCTGTGACGTGAACCGTGGCCAGCGCCGTGAACTGTGGTCAGTGCAGTGGACTGTGGCCAGTGTAAGAGAAGTGAACTGTGAAAATAAATATCCAAGAATCAAGAGAAGTGTTCCGTATAAAGAATAATCAAGTGAAGACTATCTGTACATAAATCAAGTGTTTTCAGTGATTGTGTTAAGAAACAAAATAAACGTTTTTGTTAAAATAATCCCAGAGTTTTAATTCACCACCTAGAATCGTAACAATAATATCACCCAACACGAAGATTTATTATTGATAACGCTTGATTGCATTGTGGAGGAATGACGAGTTACAAATAGTAATTATATTTTGCGAAAGACAAGAAAATCTAACTGTCCAAGTAATAACACGGTTTTCACACCTATGAGTTTTCTATCAGATATTCACCAAAATCGAACAATTTTGGCTTTCTCGTGCAAACCGGATTGATTTATTCTCTGGCACATCAGAAACAGCAATTAAAGTTATTCTACTTCCAAACAAATATTGAAGGTGTGTATTTAGTGAATACTTTCCAGTAACTCACCAGTAACAGCATGGCGCAGTTTTGGTGAATCACATCAAAGTTGTCTGCAAATGGCAGATTAGCAAAATTTGCATCATTCAATCCAAAGCGACTCTCGTACAAGTCCCTCTTCCTCTCCACAAAGCGACGGTAGAGCTGGTAGAAATTGATGCAGGCTTGCGGTAGCAGACTGACCCCTGTGCCAAGAGCCTGTGCCGCCTGCATTGCATATGCCTCCGCCGCCATCTGCGCGTGCAGCGGGACGTCCAGCAGGCTGCGTTGGCCGCGGCCCGCTGCGCCGTGCAGGGCTGCCACCATTTCGGTGGCGAGGTCCTCGAACGCCGCAGGAGAGCGGTTGTGTGGGTCGACAGACGACCAGTGTCCACAGAGGTGCTTCTTCTGCTCCTCTTTGGAGAACGGGCGAAGGGCAGATGTTGCACAACGTAACGCCTTAGAGAGAGCAAGCTCAGCCTGCAGGGAAAACGATGAATTAAATTGAAATGGGTTTTAAATTAGATGAAGTTTCATTAATAATTTAATACATTTCGATCTTTGTTTCCAAAAAGAGGCACACTTTTCAAATTCCCTTTTCTTTCTTGTTAAGCACTTGATTTGAAAGAACCGTGTGTACATTTTATCGTTCGCCTATGATTCGGGCCGCGTTGCCTAAGCAGTCGAAGGCTCATTTGCTCAGCGAAGCGCCGACTTAACTTCCGTGCTGACACACGGGAAATATCGTTGCACATAAAGTACCTTAACCCTTTGTAGCATAGTGTAACTCAGCTGTAACAATGTTTTTCATCACATAAGCACATTCTAACGCGATTTCATTATGAACTATATTATATTACACATAATGTGCATCATGCGTTTGTCACCCCGTGCTTGATGTCACTGCAGCGCCTCTGACCGGGAAGTCCTAGGTTCGAGTCCTGACGGCGGCAGGATTTTCGACACTAGTTTTTCAGCTAGGTCGAATTCAGTCGCTGTCTGAAGGAGAATTCTAGCGGCCGACTGCTCTGATTGGTAGTTTTCCGTGTTTTCTCCGATCAACACTAGGCGAATGCTGGAGCAGTACCCTACCAAACGGGCCACGGACCGCGCGCGATCTGTCCTTCCTCTTCCTTGTCCTATCCTCCCCCCTTACACACACACTTACACTAACATGCACTACACTACCACATACTCCGGGAGACCGGTCGGGAACTTAGAGCTTGTCCCGGCTGGGGTGGTCTTAGTGCATACGTGTTCTGACGATAATTTGACACGGGGGCATATGCCCTTATAACTTATTCATTATTTAACATCCGTGTGTATTTCTATGTATGTACGAATATTGAAGTAATACCTTTTTTTGGATTCATTTTTTGTTGGAATTCTATAAAATTACTTTTGTTTACAAAGAATAAAAACGAAAAACAATTATTGTTTAGAATTAAAACAGTTATCTATACAAAACACAAGAATACTCCAGTAGATATATGACCATCAGTATTATATTAAGAGGAAACACTCGTGTTGGCACTTCTGATAAACAGAAATTTAATAGTACACCACTTTTGTGGGAATGTCTCCCGAGTTTTATTTTAAAGTTATTTGGAAATATTTCATGAAAATATCATTCTTTCTCATTCATCCAAACTTTATTGGAAAGTGACATAATAAAACTCACAAGAATGAGACAATTTCAAAAACATCTGAATTCATTCTCTTACCTCCGGGCGAGTTGAGACCCACACGAGCTGCGTTTTTGTCTCCAGCAACATCTCCAAGAGTGTGACGAGCTTGTCCTTATAGGAAGGGCAAATCTCGTCCACCCCGTCGACGAAGACTGCTATGTCTCCCGAATCGTAAAGAGCAGCCTTGAGGAACCTCTGCGCCGATTCAGACGAAGCCGCGACGCCCGCCGCCGCCACCAGCAGCTCCACCAAGTGCTCCTGCGTCAAGTCTGTCACGCAAAGAAGCAGGCGAAAGACTTGTTGGTTCAATGCCACTATCATTGATCCGATACTTAGCGTAATAGTGTCTCTCGACACGTAAGGTTTTCTGCTTCAATATCACCGATCAGGTACTTAAAATAAAAATTTCTTTTCCCCGGCGCCGCCATCGTCAACTGCAGCTAGTGTTCTTGCGTCAAGTCTTGCATGTCAACAGAAGACGTATAAAGTGTTGAGAGGTAAAAAGAGGTTCCACGTGTGAACGTATTACACCCTTAACCACGACAAATATATTTTACTAATAATAATAATAATAATAATAATAATAATAATTATTATTATTATTATTATTATTATTATTATTATTATTATTATTATTATTATTATTATTCGAATGTGAACTTCAGGAACGCCCTGAGTGTTGAAGCAAAGTTTGGAAAGAATTATTCCTTCTATATAATAATACACTAGGAATGTATTGCAGATCTGGGATTTATGTAATGGTATCGATACAAAAGTCCCTTCAGTGTCTACTGCTAGATAAGAAACCACTTAATATGTTTCAAGAAGATTTAGAATAAAAAGGTAGAAATTAATTACTTTTAGATGACGCTATAAAAAATCACCAGGCGAACATGCAATACGCAACATATGTTGACTCGTATTATCATCCTGCATAACTCGAAAATTCTATTTCTACGTTCTGAAAATTCAATTTCCAATACTGTATTACATTTTTTGTGGTTTTGCTTTCCAGGGTTCCCTCATACCGTAGCACAGGTGATTAGCAATATGCATAATCTAGAAATGTACGTAAAATGAAATCGACGACTTGATATTCGGCGCAATTGAATTGCATGGGTTTACCGTTCGTTAAATAAGGCTTATCTAAAATGTTTTACTTCGGTTGGTTCTTGATCTACATAACCTCACAATTCAGGCGTAGCGTTTGAAAGTTCTAGTGAGGGTGTGAGTGGTACCTGGTGGTTGGGGGAAGTCCCTGAGGAGGTGGCGGTGGTCGAGCGCCTGCAGCAGCACCGCCCACCGCTGCGCAGCCTCGCCCGCCAGGCGCTGCAGGAAGCGGCTCTTGCCCATCCCGGGCTCCCCCACCAGCAGCCCCACGCGCTGCCTCCACGCGGCCGCGTGCCGCACTGCCTCCGCCGCGTGCACGCACGTGGGCGCACGCACACACGCGTCGCTCGCAGGCTGCACGAACGGCGCCACGGCCTGCGTCGCCCCTCGCGTGGCCTTCCACACCACCGCCCCGACGCCATCGCTGTCGCCGTCGCCCTCCCCGACGCAGTGCAGCCAGTGCACGTTGAGGCCTCTTTCCTCCGCGCGGGCGGCGACGCGCAGGAAGGCGGCTTCTTGGTCGCTGCTTCCCGCGGCGTCAGGTAGCACTGACCACCTGCAATTTCACGCAACCTTTTCACTCCAATTAAACCTTTATCTTACCGAATTCCCTCATCAAATAGGATCTCTTTGTTAGATGCTATGCATTTATTACGTATTTCAAACGTTGTGAAGAAATACATAAAACTAAAAATTCACATCTTTCATCAAAGTGAACTTTTTCGTTATCGAAAATATGTTATAAAATAGTTGTTACAAGACGAGGCAATACATCAGATTGCAACACACGTTTGATATAAATTTTAATTTCAAAGCCGCCAAATACGGAAAACCTGATTGTTAATTCCTTTTCCTATTAACTCATAAATTCAATAGGAATACTGTAATATTGTCAATTAAGGCTATTATATTTCGTTAATTTATTAAATATTTGCCGTGTCAACTCATTGCAAAAATACATATTATGATAAGTAGTATCTTCTCTGAACATCACATACCCAAAATGGCAAATGCTTTCTTAGTGAATGATGGTACCGTATATTAGTGGCATTATCTAAATTTGTCGAAAATGAGTCATAGGACTATATAGACCTATATCTAGACACTTCAATTATAAGTGTTGTATATGTATTATTAGTATTGCAGAGAATATTTTCAAAATTATCTTCACCGAAAAACTTTCAGTATAACACACACTGTCAATTTTCTAACATCTAAAACTATCTACCAATGGAAAAGATTTGTACTTGCAGTCGACACATCTTTTCTTGTCTTCTAATCTTTACATTCCAATTACAATCAATAGAATTTGTTAACTATCTCTAAAGACATTAACTGCAGGATTACGAAAAGAAAATAACCAGCATCTACTGCCCGGAGGATCAGAACACTTGATACTTCAGCTACTATTACTTTTAAAATACTAGTAACTTGTGTCATTCTATTTTTTATTAATCAAGTGCTGGTCAATAACAATAATTACATTGAAACCCGTCTTACGAAGTTGTCAGCAGTGGGTTCAACTGTTGATAGAGGTGGCAGTTTAACCATCAACGTGAGGTCTCTCGAAGCGTAAAACAAATCTATTCGTGTTAATTGCTTTGAAATTAAAAATGTTTTCTTTAACATTTTATATTCTATTAGTAACAAAATACAAATTAATGTATTTAAGGTCATTTCACTCAGAGCTAATATCAAAACACACCCTTCACTTTTCATTTATTATCTAAGTCGAGAAAGTCACTTTCTGGCTTCATCGAATAGATCAAGCAAACTAGACTTGAAGTTTCAATTCACGTTCTGTACAAATATTACCGCAGGGCCGTGCAGTGAAGGCGTTAGCGAATCGCACACATACAATCACATGAGATGAGTCAACAAAGCATAAGAATAAATAGGCTAGGTAAATGATTTATTTTATTAAGAGATACTAATTAAAATGCATGTGTTGTTTCCTGAAACAGAAGTTAAATCCCTCGCGAGATAGGCGACTCAGATGTTACCGTTTGAAGTAATCAGACAACGCGTGGTGTCGCAGGAAGATATTAAATCAATAGTAACCTCAAACTCTTTTCCACTTCTTATTATAATATAATTTAAAATCGATTGAAGGGACCTCATTTTGAAGGTCAATTTATAACATATGCCAAAACGCTGAAAAGAGGGAATTCTTATACTTTCATAAGGAAAAACGTAAAAATAAATCGGTTCGATGAAAAAAATGGCCGTAATCGAGGTGTCGGTTTCAGACATTCCACTGAACCCATTTTCATAAAAAAAGTAAGTTGTATTGACATCTCGACAACTAGAAGAAAGAAAAAACGGTTTTTATTTCTCAATTCTTCTGCAACAATTTCAACAAACATAATATTTATACTTCAAATCATGTATTGCGTTAAAATTATTTGAGGAAACCGAAGTAAGTTAGTATTGTAATCTACGAAAAATCCTAACAATTATAAATTAATTTATTAAATACTTAATTCCCTCATCAGAAGATATTTTTGCACATTTGGATCACGTATGAACTCACCATTTGTTTTCTTCTACTGATGTATTGTTCTCTCTCGGTTCTTTTTCTATAAATTCCACTCCAGTTCTCTGACTTCTACCCGACTCAGGTTCTCCGTCTTCGACGTCTTTAGAACAGAGATTTATGTACAGCTTCTTGAGGAACATCGCAGGAAATCCGCTGAGGACGAGATGGTCGCTCTGCGGGTCTAACTTCTCCAGAACGTCCGGGTCGAGGGTGGCGGGGTGCTCCAGGGTGCGGGGGAGGTCGAGGTGGGCGTCTCCCGGGGCGGGCAGCGCCGCGCCCATCGCCGCCCCTCCGCGCACCAGGGCGCTCAGCAGGGCGCCGTCCACGTCCCCTCTCATTGAGCGCCACGAGGGCTCCAGGTTACGCAAGGGCACCAAACGACCCTACACAGATACACTTAATTAAAAATTCCTAGGGGTAGAGGTCATTACATCCATATACTACTTATTTCATCCCTCAAGATTGCCATTTTGCCGTATAGTGGAGAGATCACAGACAAAATTGTCAAGCTTTTCAGCCCCGTCAATTACAAGACTGCCCACAAAACTCATGAAGATCTCAGGCAAAACCTAGTAAGCGTTAAAGATCGTATCCACACTCAAGAGGTGTATGATATCCCACTCATGTCACCCACGCAGGTGTATGATATCCCATGAAGCTGCGGTCACAGTTAAATTGAAGCGAATCATTGAGAATCGGCAATGCATTTGCCATTACAAGTTCAAATATATGAATAAATTGACCGTAGTTCTCCATGCATGGAAAACTGGCCACATTTTTCTTTTTTACTTCACCCGCTTCGCGGCAAAGGAAGACCAGTGGGGACTGAGAAGGATTAAAGAGGCGGTAGAAATCATCGAAGAACGCCAAAACGTCAATGGTCACCAAGGCCTAAGGCTCCACGAGGCCTGAAAACCTATATTACCGCGGTTCTCGCTGTTCCTTGACGTCCGATCACAGGCGGCCCCTTCTCTCACTCCGCCCAGAGTAACGCTCCCGTTTGGCCGATACTTTCTTCGCACTTCTCGAGATGTAAGGGTCGCGGGAGCTAGAGATGGCTCTCCCTGAACCTTAACTTCCGATCACACACGGCTCGACTCACAACATATTCTGCTGCAGACCCACAGGGGAAGGAGTTTGACCATCCACCCTGAAGCATGGATCTTGGTCCGAGCGAATTTATTTATTTATTTATTTATTTTACGTCAAAAAACAGTTAAAAACTGCGTATGACGTGCTATGGGGAAAAGTGAATTTCATCTCTTTTTACAGTTCAACTGTGACCGGTCACCTTTACAAGTATCGCGGGACGCAGAAATACAATAGTTTCATTGGTACCTTTCTAGACGGCAGAGTTCAACGGCAGGAACACAAAAGTCTCTCACACGGTATTTCAAATGTCTCAGTTCCGGTGGTGACAATGTAACAAATAGTGCCAAATGTGCTCAATCAGCGACAATAAAGTTTTTTCATAAAAGTGGGTGTGCTTTCCACGTATTTCTGACCTAGGGAAAAAGGACATTCTGGGTGCGCCTCGTAAATGAAGAACTGACCTGGAAATGAAGAGTCCGGACCATGACGGCCTCTTGAGCCTCCAGTGTCAGATGGTCCATCCTCCAGTCCTCATCTCCCCCCAAAGGGCCCGCGCCGTGGCCGGAGGAGACGGCGACCACCTTGACGCTGCAGCCGACGATGGCGACCAGGGCGTGTGCCTTCTCCACCTCCTCCTCCACGTCCACCAGCAGAAGCTGCACGTGACCGGCGCCGCAGGCGGCCTCCAGCGCGGTGCGCGGCACCTCACGCAACTGTCGGTCCCCCACGTAGACCCAGCGACCGGCGAAGGCCTCGTCCAGCACTTGGACGACCTTGGCAGCGCGGTGGCCCGCTGGCACGCCGCGCACCCTCACGGCAACTGCCCCCTCGCTGCCCTCCAGCATCTCTCTCAATGCAACACAATGCTCCTCTTGGAAGCGCAGAGCCCCGCCGCCCGCCGCCTCCCTCCCTTGCTTTACCAGCTCCTCCGCCACAACGGACTCCAGTTCCCCTGAGCTCTCTGTGAGCGCGGTGCCCCTTGTGTCAATCAGGGCCCAGTGTTTGACGACAGCGAGGTACTTCAGTAGGAGGGAATTGCTTTGCGGCAGCGGAGATCCAAACACTGCGTCCAGTTCTTGCCTGATCAGCTCCGTCACGTCGTTTGCGTGCGCTTGCTCAGAGAACACGCGCAGTCGTGGCAGAAACTCTTGCTGGTAGACGTCTTTTTGCGGATCATTGTCGTACATCTTCCATACCTGCAACGGGTCAAGCTAAATGTACATCTTTAAAACGTTGAAATATTTCACGGTGGAAAATAGAATATATTATGATTGTTAACATGATAGAATATTTTCTTGTTATTCTATTATTTAATGACTTCCATTGATGATTATTACCTTTCCTCTAAATCCTATATTTTCTAAATAATTACTTTCTTTGATAGTTATTCTCTATATTCTTTATATTTCTTTCAGTCAATAGCTAAGTCAGCAACGGACTCCAAGGAATTATATATTCCTTGTTAGTTTTCTCTATTCTTTAAATTTTTTCTCGATAGCTCTGTATTCTCTCGCTGAATTCCAAGTCCTTACTTCGTCCTGAGCCGTGCTACGTACCTCTTGGTCCTTGTAGCCGAAGGAGAAAACATTGTTGGGTCTGGAGGTGTCGCCGGTGCGCAGGAGGTCCTCATATTGGAAGTTCTGATGCGAGCCATCGGTTGCCCCCTTGCGACGAACCACAGGTCGATTGGTGTAAAAGACCAGCCTCAAGTCTTCCAAACAACAATCGTGCAGCAGCTTGTCGTCTTTCGTCGTGAGATGGTCACGATTCACGTGCTTGCTCGCGAAGTCAGCGTAAAACTCAAAATATTTTTGTAAGCTGAAGTCGCCCTTTGAAGATGTGAAAGCCTGAGTAGTAGAGAAAATAATTAATAATAAATGCATTTCTTTCAGAGGATTTACCTGTGTTGTTATCGAAGGAGCACGTCAGGACTAGCGTGCTCGAGCTGGACTGAAGTGTTTTGCGAGTGTGTCAGAGTATTTACCTGTGTGATTACAGTGGGAGTTGTTTCAGTCGTGCCAACATGCTTGAGTTGGATGAAAGTGTTGCTGCAGAAAGTGAAACGCTTGGAGTCAATATTCCTTTGTGATCACCGGAAGAGTTGCAAAAGTAGTTCTGGAGTGCTTTTTAGTGGCTTTGACCCAGAGTATTTACCTGTGTGGTCACCGGATGAGTTGCACCAGTCATACTGGCGTGTTTGAGCCGAATGAAAGTTTTTAGTGGCATTGGTGCAGAGTACCTGTGTGGTCACCGGAGGAGCTGCACCAGTCATACTGGCATGTTTGAGCAGAATGAATGTTTTTAGTGGCATTGGTCCAGAGTACCTGTGTGGTCACCGGAGGAGCTGCATCAGTCGTGTTGGCGTGCTTGAGCTGGATGAAGATGGTCAATGGCTGTGGCTTCAGCACGCGCAGCACGAGATCATCCAGGGGACGCGCAGCCGCCACATTTGAGAACAGTTGAAACGAGAGGCCCTTTCTGCGCGAGCGCAGCGCCAACAGGCCGCCTAGGAAGATCTCGTATTCTGTTCCGAACGTCGTTGCTGCGCCTTGCAGACGCTCTAAGGCGGGTGTGTCGACACTGAAATAACAATATATCTCGCTTCTTGACACCCAGGAATCCTTTGTCAGCTAAATGTTAAAATTGTGCTGCAAACAGTGTATTTTTTAAATTTATTCAGTTTAGTCTTTAAAGGGTCCTTTTCCTATAAGAATTTCTTCGTCTCCTTTTCTTCTCTAGTCCCAGTCTCTAGTCTCTGTCAGCTAGTGTCTTTCCCTTCTTCACATTAACCCTAGCAAATACGAAAGTATAAATAATAACGTTTATTCCTAAAGAATGAGATCGTCGAGCCATCTCGTGTAATTCGTACAAAGGAAAACAATGTTCCTATCTTTATCAAGAGATAAAATATATACAAGGGAGCCCTTTGAAATACAAATTTCTTCAAGGAAGTTATTTTTAATGTTGATCTGATACTATATACTCTCCATCACTAGCCCATTTACCCTCCTTCACCCCATCTGAACAATTGTTTTAGCATGTTTCGTGCAAACAAACACACCTTCTGCACTTTGTGCATGTGTGCAAGAGCTTGGAGAACTTGTCAAGTCGCGTTCGTGGCACACAGCGAAGTCGCTAGCCTTTCATCACTGAGGTGCGGGTTCGATTCCCGTCGAATCTCATGTGTTGTGTCATTGTTCCAACCAAACGAGTTTGACGTTTTTACAAGAGCCAGTCCAAACCCTTTTAAAGTGTCCTAAACCCTACCCCTATCCTTATTCCTTCCCATTTCTGGCCGCTGGGTAGTGACACAGGAGCGCGTGGTAGGAGGCGCGTACGCGGAGATGCTACCTGGCGGTCCTTTTGACAACTGACTGCGACGTGACGTGACATGACTTAAAGCTAATGGAGGATTACTTTCGCGCAAGTTCATGGAGAATTACTCCCCAGCGCAAAGCGCTCAACGCCCCTTATGGTGCTTGGAGACGCGTTGCGTCAATTTGAAAGACGTAACAAACTCTTTTGTTTGGAATTTACTTCACGTAAACATTCGTAACAACGATCTCGATCCGGAAGAGATGTACCAGCGACTATGGATAAAATACGTCTTCTTCGAAGGGGATATATCAACCCCACACTACTAAAACGCATATATAAAAAGTTACACAAATCTTCTGACAGTGTTGTGGAAAATGAAGAGCAAAACTACCTCAACAATTACATTCATTCTCTACGATGTAGAGCATATGCATCAAGTGAACTTGAAGCAACATCAATGTTGTGGGCTCCACCAGCCCCCCCCTCCTTAAGCACCGATTTACCGTCGGCTAACGGGTTCTTTCCCAACCAGGTATCTCCCACAAACATGCCACTGCCCCGGCCAGGACAGGCTCTAAGCTCCTGACCTATCTCCCGGAATATGTGGCATGTTAGTGTAAGTGTGTGTGTGTAAGGGGTGAGAATAGGGCAAGGCAGGTTAAACAAAAAGCGCATGCGGTCTGTAGCTCGTTTGTTAGGGTACTGCTCCGGCTTTCGCCTGGTACGGATCAGAGAAACCACGGAAAACTACCGATCAGAGCAGCCGGCTGCTATAATTCTCCTCCAGACAGCAGCTGAATTCGACCTAGCTATCTACCTAGTATGGAAAATCCTGCCACCGTCGGAACTCGAACCTAGGACCTTCATGTCAAAGGCACTACAGCCATTCGTAGTAATAAAATTCTATTTATAAATTTCTGTTCGTAACAAGTTCCTTTAAGGCAAGTGCAGGATACGGTAAAATCATAAATTAACCTATCTACGTATTGTTGGACGAATGGGAAAATATTTTTTCCACTTACCCACTGTGTGATGTACTAGCCATCTCCTTCTGCAAAACAAAACAATTGATTTTAGGTTAAAAACATACAAGGTAATAACTTGAAACGGTATAGCTTACAAAAGGAACATGAATCGCAATTCTGAGAAAAGGTCTGGCAGTAACGCAAGGATTACTAATAAATGCAAGAATTTTAAAAATCTGAAAAAATCTTTTAAGATATCTGGTGTGTGTAAAAATACGTTACAGTAAGTGATAGACTTTTGTTTTTGAAGGCAAAATTATGACGAATATAATGCGCAGTAAATGCTTTCTACTACTATAAGTAATTCCCGACAACATAAGGTTTCCTTCCGAGTACCCCTGCATTTTTCAAAATAATTAAAAATCTATGTATTGTAAATATATTTTAATTGGACTGTTTCCGGTAAAAAAGAATGAAGCAAATAAAGTGTGCTTTCAATTCAGATTGGAATACCTGATGTATAGTTTGGACTCAAGTCTCCTAAGTTGAATAACAATAGAAATGCACAAGTGATAATAAAGAAATTGCGAATAAATAAGAAAGAAACTGCATAATAAAGAAAACGCAAATGTGTTTATTGAAAATTACATCAAGTCAATATCGATAAAATACGATAAAAGTAAAATAATATTATTTAATTCGTTGAAAGAAATTACAGTATTTACCTATATGAATCACTGAATACTACACTTTTTATTGAATCAAAATCTTAAAACAGGCCATGAGATAGAAGTTAAGAACCGACGTTTTGGCAAGTAACTTTAGATTTCATCTCTGTAAAAAGTTTCTTAATGACGGATTTCATTTTAACATATCGAGTCTGAACCTATTTTCTTTATCCCCGGCGCACAATCAAAATCCTTTGTCTTTGTACATGTCTTACAGAACCATCTTTATACTAGATAGTACTCATCGCGATATTATTTATTATCTTATGAACCGAAAATTAGTTTGCTTGGGGTTCTTTAAAGTCTCTTGGCTTGCCTCTCGCATTATTCTAGTTGCTGTTTGATTGGTTATTCGTAAAAATTATCTTTTCAACTTTTTCGAAAAGATAATAAATGTATCTAAAACGCGTTAGAATAATTTGTCGACTATTTTGTTAAACATTTTACTTCCATTGTTTATATAAAGAATCATCTATGAGGATTCTTCGAACCATTTTGCCCACTGTTACTAAGAACTAAGTTTCTATGTTGCCTACTCCAATTGGCAGGGCATCAGTAGGCACACAACATCGCTTTCTATTTACATTTCAGTTTGGGATTAAGATGTGGAGATTAAGTCCCAATTTTGGAACTAAGAAAATGTATAATTTGATAAGTAATTAAATTTAATGCAAAGTTAGGTAAAATAATGGCAGAAATGGATTTATTGAGTTGTTTATTATTATTATTATTATTATTATTATTATTATTATTATTATTATTATTATTATTATTATTATTACATATAGCGTACTCATGCGAGAACTCTCGCATGTTAAATTCCATTCTCTTCCCTATCTTTCTTTTTCCATAATCAAACGGTGATATGTGCCTAAAATTCTGTTTGATCTCTCATCCAACAATAGCTCGAGGGGTGTAGCAAAGTTCCCCCTTCATGATAAAATTTATTAATGGGTCAGTTAGACCGTCTTCACTTAATATTTCTTTTCTTAAAAATTAACGTTTTTCTTCAAATTAATTAAAACGTTTATTTTCTTAAAATTTATTAATGGGTCTGTTAGAACGTCGATGATAAATTTACGTGCTAATTTCTCCTCACGTGGAATTGGGAACTCTTTTTACTATTACTCAGGAATAATAATACTTACTTCAAGTTAACAACATTTCCATCTATATTGCTGCAAAACATACACAGTACATCTAAACACGAGACAATAAGTACAAAAATTTCAGAAAAAATATCATGAAACCCTTGCCACTATTGTGAACCGTTTTGTTTCTAAATCTCTCCCCTTGCATGCACGGTCATTATCATTCTTAAATCCTATCCAGAAATTCTTAATTTATTACAAAACTTTATCTTCCTATACAAAAATAATTTTTCCGTGTCCCCTGTTAATCACTTTCCTTTCGTGTTCCTCTGCCTGCTTGATCGGCAACCAGTAATCCATTCCAAGTTCCATTTTATTGTATCTCGTCCCGATCAATGGCATCTGCTTCCTCCACACACTCGATTCTATTTCTATGTCCTCTACGAAAGGCTCCAACAGACCGACGCGGAAGATCTGCAGCCTACGCGGATTGGCCGCAGCGGAAGTTTCGCGTCACGTGTTGCCTTATGAGCACGTTCGGACCTGCGCGACAGGTGAGCGGCGTGGCAACCAATTGGCAGCGGCAGCGAAATTTGTAACGCAGTCAGACGCGTTTCTTACACTGCAACTCGAGTTTCGTCACTGCAGCGCCTCTGACCGGGAGGCCCTAGGTTCGAGTCCTGACGGTGGCGGCAGGATTTTCGACACTAGCTTTTCAGCTAGGTCGAATTCAGTCGCTCTCTGGAGGAGAATTCTAGCGACCGGCTGCTCTGATCGGTAGTTTTCCGTTGTTTCTCCGATCAACACCAGGCGAATGCCGGAGCAGTACCTTACCAAACGGGCCACGGACTGCGCGCAATCTGTCCTTCCTCTTCCTTGTCCTATCCTCCCCCCTTACACACACACTTACACTAACATGCACTACACTACCACATATTCCGGGAGACCGGTCGGGAGCTTAGAGCTTGTCCAGGCTGGGGCGGTGCCCCGCTAGTGGGAGAGTCGTAGTTAGGGGGAAACCCCACTAGCCGACGGTAGGTCGGCGCCGGATCTCACCATCCAGCGGGGGAAGATCACCGCCATCTCCCGCGAAAAAACATTCACTACACTAACGGGACTAATGACCGTAGTAGTTGACGCGCCCGGAAACAAGAAAAAATCAATCAATCAATCGAGCTTCGTGGAAGTCCGCCCGTTTTCGGGAGTCTTCCTTATCCTCTAGGTCGGGCGACCTTGCCAACCGTGACCAAACGCTGACTCATAATTGACGCTCCGGTGTGAACGGTCCCGCGAATTCCGCGGTCGGAACTTTCCGCACCGCAACCGCTGCAGATCTACCGCGCCGATCTGTGAGAGCCTTAATATCATCAGCATCCGCCCTGCATCGCCTCAACAACTAGTCTTCCCCGTTTCTTTATCTTACGCACTCCATTTCTCTCTTCCCTGCGCGAGACCGTACCTAAAAAACGTGTCTCTTTCGTCCGAGTGCGCTGGCCATTTCCCTTCCTAGCACTTATTCTAATTTCTGATTGGTTACTGGCACTCTAGCACTGTATTTGTTTATTTTCTGGTTATTGCTTTGTAATTATGTTTCTAATTTATTTTCTCATTCACGAAATTGCTCACGTGTCCTTTCACTGCTTTTATTTACCAATTACTTTCTATTTTCCCCACTATCAATTGTTGCCATTCCCTTGTTTCCTTATTATTTACTATTCGAATCTTTGCTTCTCTTCTATCACCCATTCTGTTCCTGACGTCCTGTTTATATATTTATTCGAATTTATGGTGCCTATGAACACACCCTTATGATAACTTATCACAATATTAAGAGGGAAAGTTGTTAACGAAACATGTTCATTTGTATAAAAAAATAAAAAGGTAACTTCCAATGTACTTATAGAATTGAAAATAAAAAATAAGAAAATGTTTGAAACAAATTTTGAATGAAGTATTATTCAATTCAGGATTATAGATATGTTCGTTAAACAATTCACAACACTTCCTTAAAAACATTTGAAATAATTATACAATCTTCCTTGACAGCTTTTCGCTTTTCTTGATAGTCAAAATAATATTATAAAAGCTTTTTTCTCTCGAGAAAGCTACGTAGTTATCCATGCGAAAACACAGGATCGAGCAAGCACATCCCTACTCTTTGAAATATTATTTAACTTTTTCCCGAACTGAGAGTACACCCCTGCAATTTAATCGCCTAGGATATCAAGTAATTAGTTTTATTTCCACATACAATATCAGATTCTGCACGTCTCTGAACAGGTGGGGGAGTGTCGAGAAATGCCGGAGCAGCAAAATGTAATAGAATGCCAAATAATATCTTATCCTGTAGATTACGGTGTGAGGAACGATTCATGAAGCCCGTTGGCCTCAAAATTCCAAGTTTTAAGGCTCCAAAATGCTTAGTTTAGGAGTTATTTAACTACATACATTTTTGACAAAACTATCGAGTGTTGCGGGTGGCATTTGACATGGATTGTTTTTATGCGTTTTTTTTCAACCACTCCTTTCCATTTTTAAAGTCGAAATGCAATTCGTCACGTCTCCGTGAAATTTTCTTTAGAGACCACATTCTTTCCCCGTTTTTCTTTAGAGACCTCATTTATAAAGATTCGTTGCCTGCGAGATCCCCAAAATGTATCTTATACTACTTTATAATATAAGATATTATTATTATTATTATTGTTTAATTAGTTTTAAATTCGAAAAAATTAATTTTCAAGTATACTTTTCCCAATTTGGGACGAAAATTCTGCACTCAGATTCGGATTCAGCGCGTCGAAATATAGAGAGAAACATGATTCAAGTCTTAGGGTGTGAAAAAAAAAACTGAAAACAAAAAAATTATGTCACGATTGTTTTTTGCGATTTAAAAAGAATGCAGGGTGATGGCGCAATTGTAGGTTCAGATTCGGATTCTGCCCGTCAAAATATATAGAGAAACATGTATCAAGTCTTTGGGTCTGACAACTCTTTTGTTTTTGTGTGTCTGTGTAATTAATATATCTTCCTCAGTTAAAAATTATATTAAGAGCTAACAGTAGCCTGTTATCTTGAGCGACAAATACGCTCTGAACACAAGTAAAAATTATATTGAATGGCCATTCATGCACTACGCGACTATATATATATATATATATATATATATATATATATATATATATATATATATATATATATATCAAGCATAAGCGCAAATTAAGCAATACAATTTGAATAGACAGTGTAAGTTTTACGTATCAAAAATGCTCTAAGACTGAAAAATTTTAACTTCAGCGCCTCGCTTTTCCAAATAATCATTTACCTAATATTTACGTAGATGGTCGGACTTCTTATTCACCCCAACTTCATGTAGTAACAACAGAGGATACACTCGGTTTAAAAGCAAGTCGTAACCCAAGTGATTATTCATAGTCAACTGGCTTCACTTCACAGATATATTTATCTTTTCACCCGATGCCGTATCACTTTGTACGGGTGTTTTTCCTTCTAGAAGTACGAGTTATACTCGAAAACTGCAGAATGTTAAGTGCAGGATACACACTAGGGATGCCAACAATGTTCATGTAAAAGGGAGGACACTCAATAAGCCAAAAAACAAACACATCCACCCATTTCTTTTTATAAATATTTAATTTAGACTAACATCAGTTCTATTTCTTTCTTTTCTTCATTGCGGTTCATTTGAAAAGATTTGTTCACAAAATGCAGATTAAGATGGTCTAAGCGTATCTTTTGTATTTTAGTTGCTAGACAGACACACTATCATGCATGCGTGTGTCAGCGTTCAGAAAAAGGATATTCATACTTCCTATTCTAAATTAAACAATAAACGATACAACGTAGCAGATGTTAGTAATGCGATGCGATAAAAGGACAACAGATGTTAAAAATGTTCTAAAAGAAGGACATTTAAAATGCAAATCAGGACGAGAGGAAAATTAACGTCAGTGAAAGGCTGTCCTCCCAAATGGAGAAGGTTGGCAACCCTAGAACAGACCGATAATGGATTAAATGTAAATTCACGTCCTTGAATATTAAAGAGTGATAATTCATACTTGTTTTGAAGTTATATTAAGACTCATAATAAGATAATACGAGAAATGTTGACATTTGTGGAGAGTTACAGAAAAAGTACCATAGTTGTTTACAGCACCGAATTCAAATAAACCAGTGGTGTCACAGTAGCACATGCTTTCTTGTATTATTAGTTCCGGTTACGCGATGATTTAATGCACCTTCTGTCCTACTATTAACAATCTTTCGAAACACGCACACCATATTTAAAATTAAGCACAAACTACTAATATTTTGAATATAGTGTACACAATGCCATTTTAAGTTATAACATGGAGAAATACGTATATTGTATCAAAAAAGAAATATTTAACTTGAATATTGAAAGAGCAGGACAGTTAGAAAAAGAAATATTATTCATATAGCAATCAATCTAAAAATCATTAATACATTAAAAAAGTGACAATTTGACAAAAAAGTGTAAATTTGACAAGTGTAAAGTATACATTTAAAAATTCCATGTCCGTAAATACACTGCGTTGGGAAGAAATTATTCTTTAGTTTTAAACGTCTATGACAGAGTCGAAAACAAAATTACTTATGCAATGTTCGGTATTCCAAGTGTTTTGACATAAAACGGACGACTATATCATAATGCAAACAATGTTCTATTTGAGCAAATATGCTAAAGAAAAACTTGGTTCTGTTTTTGGAAAACTTGTTCATGTATAACATACAATGTAGGCTTTCACGACCGGTTTCTACATTATTTGACGTTTCCGGGTTTGTAGGCAGTGGTCTAACGGAGACTTGTCCATACGTTTCGCCTGCAACTGTGGCAGGCATCACCAGTGGCGTCGCGGTGTTGCCAGGAAGAACACTTCGCCCCAGCAACGCCACTGATGCCTGCCACAGTTGCAGGCGAAACGTACGGACAAGTCTCCAGCCAGTGGTTAGTCATCCCGATGCTGCCAGGAAGAACACTTCGCCCCAGCAACGCCACTGATGCCTGCCACAGTTGCAGGCGAAACGTACGGACAAGTCTCCAGCCAGTGGTTAGTAATCCCGATGCTGCCAGGAAGAACACTTCGCCCCAGCAACGCCACTGATGCCTGCCACAGTTGCAGGCGAAACGTACGGACAAGTCTCCAGCCAGTGGTTAGTCATCCCGATGCTGCCAGGAAGAACACTTCGCCCCAGCAACGCCACTGATGCCTGACACAGTTGCAGGCGAAACGTACGGACAAGTCTCCAGCCAGTGGTTAGTCATCCCGATGCTGCCAGGAAGAACACTTCGCCCCAGCAACGCCACTGATGCCTGACACATTTGCAGGCGAAACGTACGGACAAGTCTCCAGCCAGTGGTTAGTCATCCCGATGCTGCCAGGAAGAACACTTCGCCCCAGCAACGCCACTGATGCCTGACACATTTGCAGGCGAAACGTACGGACAAGTCTCCAGCCAGTGGTTAGTCATCCCGATGCTGCCAGGAAGAACACTTCGCCCCAGCAACGCCACTGATGCCTGACACATTTGCAGGCGAAACGTACGGACAAGTCTCCAGCCAGTAGTTAGTCATCCCGATGCTGCCAGGAAGAACACTTCGCCCCAGCAACGCCACTGATGCCTGACACATTTGCAGGCGAAACGTACGGACAAGTCTCCAGCCAGTGGTTAGTCATCCCGATGCTGCCAGGAAGAACACTTCGCCCCAGCAACGCCACTGATGCCTGACACATTTGCAGGCGAAACGTACGGACAAGTCTCCAGCCAGTGGTTAGTCATCCCGATGCTGCCAGGAAGAACACTTCGCCCCAGCAACGCCACTGATGCCTGACACATTTGCAGGCGAAACGTACGGACAAGTCTCCAGCCAGTGGTTAGTCATCCCGATGCTGCCAGGAAGAACACTTCGCCCCAGCAACGCCACTGATGCCTGACACATTTGCAGGCGAAACGTACGGACAAGTCTCCAGCCAGTGGTTAGTCATCCCGATGCTGCCAGGAAGAACACTTCGCCCCAGCAACGCCACTGATGCCTGACACAGTTGCAGGCGAAACGTACGGACAAGTCTCCAGCCAGTGGTTAGTCATCCCGATGCTGCCAGGAAGAACACTTCGCCCCAGCAACGCCACTGATGCCTGACACATTTGCAGGCGAAACGTACGGACAAGTCTCCAGCCAGTAGTTAGTCATCCCGATGCTGCCAGGAAGAACACTTCGCCCCAGCAACGCCACTGATGCCTGACACATTTGCAGGCGAAACGTACGGACAAGTCTCCAGCCAGTGGTTAGTCATCCCGATGCTGCCAGGAAGAACACTTCGCCCCAGTAACGCCACTAATGCCTGCCACAGTTGCAGGCGAAACGTATGGACCAGTTAGTTAATGCCTTATTTTACGTGGCGAGACTCAGGACATCAGGCCCGCAGTCTAACCACGCAAATTTCGCTTCACCACCTAGCGGAGAAAGGAGGTATTATCTTGGGCGACGAAACTGGCAGAACTCAATTTTGCTCAGAGGCTTCATTTAGGCTTGAGGATCTTTTACATGCAGCAAATCTACTACATGGGACAGCCGGCTTTACTTCCCATCCGAAGGAAGGCGTACGAAGGATTTTTTCGCCCTTAAAAATCCACGGGTTTGAACCCGCAAACTCGGGTACAACAGTCCGATACGCTAACCGTTACACCACCGAATCCGACAAGTCTCCGTTAGACCACGGCCTAGAAACCCGGAAACGTCAAATACTGTTATTCATGTATTGTTTTAATTCTTACTAGTTCAGTCCAAAATTGCGCAAAAAAAGAAATTCTATTATCAAAATGTTGAATACGTCATTACTGCAATATATTCTCTTGAAGAAAATATGTCATTTACTAACTCGCTTAGTTTCACGCAGGATGCTTTAGGACAGGATTCAAAATAATTTTTAACCTTAGAAAATTCAAAATAACTCGAACTTTCTTCAACAAAAGAAAGTAATATATGGAAGCTTTCTTAAATAAAATATTGAAAATATAGGGACTTTAAGCCCCAAAGCATTAAAATATAGGTTTCAAAATTAAGGGGGGGGACTACATCAACTACATTGGATCGGAGAATATATATTTTGGAAAAAAATGTGCAAGTTTTACGCGCAAGTGTCATTTATACTGACAGACGTTCGAACTAGGGGTGATACAGAATTAGGTCCTGTGCTTAAACCAAGGGTACGATCCAGGGCCTAAACCGAGGGTACGATCTTTTCCAAATTGAAGAAACCCCTGTCCATCTGGCTCTAGTTGAAGCTTTGAAATTTTGAAAAACATTCTTTAAAATTCGGAGGTGCTTTACATGAAGCCCCACGGACATTTTCAAAAGTTTATCAGAAACGGTTCCAAATATTTTCTTTAAATTTCTTGTAAGAATAGAGTAAAATACACTTTTTAAAGTGGTGTAGATCCCATTTTCACGGCTAACTCTCAATTTTCGAAAATTGCGAAAGTTTGAATTTTTCCAGCGTCGTCCTACAACTACAAAATTGAAGATAGAGATTTTCTCTTCAAATAAAATTTGTTACGCATAAATAGTTCTTTTATTAAGGTCAAGTAGACTTTTTTGAAAATTTTAGTAGTTTTCGTGCAATAGAACGTGCAATATTTTCAATTTTTAAAAAATTATTTTCTCAAAAACGGCTCCAAATTTTTTGTTTAAATTTTTGGAAGGGTTCAAAAATTTTAAAAAGTAATTTTTTACTTGTCTCTCACGTCGGTAATATTCACTTTAGAGGTGATTTCTACACACTATTAATAATGTCAAATAACATTTCTCGAAAACTCAAATGTTTTCTGTAAAAACGAGCACACAATTCCGAATTTCCAGAAACGCTAAAAAAATGGCTCTACATTTTTCTTTAAATTTCTCCAATGGATAGAGCTAATTGCAATTGACGTAAAGTTAATTTTCATCTATTCTTTTGTTTTTTCCAAAAATTACACAAATGTAATTTTTTTGAAATATCTCTCACGCCGTTAATATGCACATTTCCATCAATTTGTATACATTATTACATTTGTGAGTGGAAGTGCTTGAAAGGACTTCAAATAAAGTTTTCCGAAAACTCAATAGATTCCTGTGAAAAAAGAGCTTCAAATTTCGCATTTACAGTAATGATTAACCGCCATTTTCTTAAAAACGGCTTCAAAATTTTCAATGAAATTTTCTATTTTGGACGAGATTTTACTCTTTTTTTAATATAATTGAAGTAATATTTCGGTTCTACTATTAAGTTATCGAAAAGTTAAAAAAAAACCAAGAAAATGTACTTTCGGTAACGATAGATGGCAGCTGGCCAGAGAATGGAGGAAGACCTTAAAAACAATCCGCGCCAATGACACTAGAAAAAATTGCTACAAGAAAGTCTGTGCCATTCTGTAGCACCTCTAGTTTAATTTCACTTAATTAACCGTGCATTGGTACGCTATCATTTACGGTATATCTTTCATATCTTGCGGGCTAGAACGTCACGCCACTGAAAGCTCATTGTGTCCACCGCATTCGAAATAAAGCGAAAGCTAATTAGTTTTTTAGGCTCCCCTTGAAATTTAGAGTTCACTAAAAATTAACCAGTTCACCAAAAGCAAACTGGTTTAAAAATAGCACCCCAGGTTAAGATCCAATTAACGATCCAAATGGCCTCGGACAATCCCTTATGCGTACCATTTTCCTCAATTATTTATTCATGAACTCAGCGTGTTTTATGGGTTTTAACGACAGCGATTGATAAACTTTCTACAGCTCTTTGAACTGCGGTTATTAAAATCTAATAACGTCAGTGGTTCGACTTTTTTAAGAGAACTCTTTACAACATTTAATAAGGTGAATTTATTCTAATTTGAAATCGATTTTAAACGTTCAGTTTTTTACATAGATTAAACCATTAAATGATAAGACGATTTATTTCAATGAGACAGAGACGGGACTGATATTGTCATCAAGCACTATTAATAATATCCAACGTGCAAGCAAAAATAGTTCATTTTTATGTAAGAGAAGTAAAAGTTCTGCAGATATGTATTTGTGTGTACTATTATTTCTTACAATCTATGTTGAGGTGAATGTTTTTAATCCCTCTTGTTCAGCACAGGGAGTAACAATTAAAAATTATTATAAATATATAAAGCTAGTGTTTTGATTATTAAATCGTTCGTGTTAATCACTTATTTAAATTTTCGATCGGAGAAACCACGGAGAACAACCGGCCGCTAGAATTCTGCTCCAAACAGCGACTGAATTCGACCTAGCCCACAAGTTAGTGTCGAAATTCCAGTCACCGTCAGGACTCGAACCCTAGAACCTCCTGGTCTCTGCATTGACGTCAGTTTATGCTCTGAATCACCTAAGCCGGTTTATTCAGACCCCTGTAGACTTAACAGCTGTAATTAGAGCTCGAAAACTTTACCCACACATCCAAAAAATAAAAATTCGTTAAGCATTGAATGATTCATGAACATTTAATGATTGTATATATGTATGGTATTCGTGAGTTCGTAACAGAAACTCTGAGAACAGTCAGGTCCTCGGTTCGTGTCACCGCAGTGGCTGACTACTGCCTGAATGAAAACATTGAATTAATTTTGCTGCTCGTTGCGCGCGCATGCACTCATTGTCGACGCATTCATAGGACTTTGTTTGGACTATACTCGGAATAAATCAGTCCCTTTAATGGCACGAACTGTCAGTACGGGGGGACTGTCATCCAGTATTATTATTATTATTATTATTATTATTATTATTATTATTATTATTATCGTATGGGTTATTTTGCGGGGAGTCTGCCCGTAGGCAGTTCCGCACCCGAGTTTCGACCCAGGCTTTCTTCGAAGCCTACCCCCGACGCGAATCTGAGGACTTTTATCTAATCAGGCGCACCCCGTGGGCAGTCCCGTCTGCGCCTGGGATTTGACTCTCACTTTCTCCGTCAGATGTCGGGCTCAGTTAACTACATCCGAGATGTCTGGTTGGGAGAAAGTGGGATCTCGTTAGGGCGGGTTAGATGTTGTCGGAGGAATTTAATTTTGCCGGGCATCCTGCCAGGGTTCTTTTACATGCCTACCTGAGTGACATGGCTACTGTGCATTTTCCGCCCTTCGAAAGTCCAGGTTCCTCGGCCGGGATCGAACCCGCGCACTGGGGGTTCCAGCCAGTAAGCTAACCCCTCACCCACCGAGGAGCTCACCTGGCATCCAGTCACGACCTTCGTTAGATTTACATTTTTGGTACTGAAGCTCCCGATTGACATCAGTGTCCCCCTCTATTTTTCAGCTCATGACCTTGAAGGGGCACTTGTTTAAATCGAAGTATATCTAATAGCATCTGTTTACAATTGACTGTTAGTGATTAAGGGCGCGCCAACTGCTAAGGTCATTAATGCCGTAAGTATAGTGCATGCATTTTCCTCGGGAGCTGGCGGTGATATTCCCCCGCAGGATGGCGAGATCCGGGGCCGATCTACCGGCAGCTTGCGGGTTTTTCCCCAGCAAGATATCTCTCACCATCGGGGCACTGCCCCAGCCGGGACAAGCTCTAAGCTCACAACCGATCTCCCGGCGTGAGTAGAAATGCATTTAGTGTGTTGTAGTGCGTGGTAGAGCATGTTAGTGCAAGTGTGGTAGGAAATGGTGTGAGTTCACATTTGCATCATCGAAATGAAATTGAGGCGTTGTTTTGTCGTATTAGTTTACTTCAGCAGACAGCTTTTTCGGCAGCATTGCAGCCATCTTCAGTGCTACAAATAACAACAACTATATTAAATAACGTTAATATACTAAATTACATTTTTAGAGTCAAATATAGGATATTATTATGAATAAAATTAGAATTCAAGTGAAATAGAAAATTGGAATATAAAATGTGAACATATAAAAATAATTCTAAATTGAGAGTACTAATAACTGATGTACTATTGTAAAGTGAAGAAAAAGAAATTAAATACAAATAATGTAGGCAAATAGGTAAGTGAATAGATAAATTTAGATGAGCAAACTGACATACCGGTTCTGAGGCGGCTGGGGGCCTCGGTCCAAACAAGACAGCGAGGGTGAAGGACATTGTCCGCTATTTAAAAGACAGCTCTCAATGGAGAGGGAGAAACCGCCGGGGCGCGGAAAAGAAGCGGAAAAGAAGATGGGTTAATATGCGTGGGAAGCGGCGAGTTTCAAGAGAATACATTTTCCCACAACAACGATCCTATCCCCAAGTCTCCATCATGTGGAGTACACTCCATTTCCTGTGGCAGTTGCAATGCGCAATACATTGGCCACACCGGAAGATCCTTTAAATAAAGAATCAAAGAACACATACATGCTCTTACACACGAAACAACACAATCACAATTTGCCAGCCATCTCTTAGAACAAGAACACTCATTTAATGCAGACAGTGTCGTCAACATTTTGGAGATGGAAAACAGATGCACTCACAGACAAACTAGAAGCCATTCACATCAATAATGTATTAAACAATCCCAACACACTATTCTCAATGAACAAATTTCTTCCCTCTCAACCCTCTTGAAACTCGCCGCTTCCCACGTACCCATCTGCGCGCCTCTTTTGTGCTACCCGGCTGGGCCTTCCTCTAATGGCCATTTCCCAGAAAAAACCTTAGGTCTCTCCCCTCTCCATTCAGAGCTGTCTTTTAAATAGCGGGTAATACCCTTCACCCTCGCTGTCTTGTTTGGACCGAGACCATTAGTGGCCTGAAAAAAAAAACAACTAATTTGATGATCCGAAGGTAATTCGAACCACATCTATTCGAAACACCGAAACATGAAAAAACCTATTATTCCTTTAACACCCGAATTAATTTTGTAGTGTCATGAGCGCGTTCGTTATCGACGCATTCATGCGACAAGGGTCTTTGTTGAAGCTATCTAGTAGCAGCGCTTCGAAACTTTCATTGCCGAATTGTTATGGTGGTTTAGTTGGTTCCGGGCGCGTCTACAGCTTAGATCATTAGTCCCGTAAGTATAGTGCATGTTTTCCCTCGGGAGATGGCGGTGACCTTCCCCCGCTGGATGGCGAGATCCGGTGCCGACCTACCGTCGGCTAGCGGGATTTCCCCCTTACCAGGGCTCCCACCAGCGGGGCACCGCCCCAGCCGGGACAAGCTCTAAGCTCCCGACCGGACTCCCGGAATATGTGGTAGTGCAGTGCATGTTAGTGTAAGTGTGTGTGTAAGGGGAAGGATAGGACAAGGAGGAGGAAGGAAGTATCGCGCGCGGTCCGTGGCCAGTTTGTTAGGGTACTGCTCCGGCATTCGCCTGGTGTTGATCGGAGAAATCGCGGAAAACTACCGATCAGAGCAGCCGAGCGCTAGAATTCTCCTCCAGACAGTGACTGAATTCGACCTAGCTGAAGAGATAGTATCGAAAATCCTGCCGTCGTCAGGATTCAAACCTAGAACCTTCCGGTCAGAGCCGCTGCAGTGACATCAGTTGATGCACTGAGCTTCCGCTCCCGGTGTGTTATGGTGGCAAATGATGCTTCTTCTGCGCATTAACTCGTATTCTCGATGTGGCCTGGGGTATAGCTTTAACGATCTCGGCGAAATCAACATCTAGCCTTCAGGAATTCCAGAACGTGCTTAAAGTTGCATTTGTAACTGCTTCCGACTATCTAGAGATCGTCGTTAGCAAGTTAAACTCGAAAAACTGTGTGTTTCAGCCCTAGTTAGGGAGAAAAGACTATGGCATGTTTTAAGTTCGTGAGGTGATCCCCAAGTAATACGTCCTTGCCTCGAAAACTTCCAGTTAAACATTCAAAAGTTTCTGAGGGTTTTAGCGAGTGTTCTAATACTACGTCACCGTTACGAATTAAATGCTATTGTAACACCAATTATAAATTAATTTTTAATCAACAGCTCATTACAAAAAATTCACATACATGTACATTATTTTACAACACTTTTCCAGATGACATTAAACGATTAAATTCGATAAAAAAGTTTAAATTTCTGCTGCATAACTGTTTCTATACAATTAGAGACTATACTGAACATCACAAGGAAAGTAATATTAATTTAATGTATTATTTACCATTTGGACTATATAATTCTAAACAATATGTAACAAGTATTGTATCGCAGCTTCTGGATCAATGACTCACATCTCGATCAGGTTTTTCGTCCAGTTTCCCTGATGCATTGAGTAAATGCTGAGATGGCCGCTTGTTTTGCTTCTGGACATAAATGTAACTTCATTATCTGTGCACGTCTTCTAGAATTCAGTGGGAAATATAGTTATTCAAATTATCGTTTCCATGTTGTCGCGGCAGGAAGTATTATTCCTTGACGAAGGACATCGTGGATAAGAACCCAAAATTTATTGCTTATTTATCCTTGATAATAAATTTTAATAAATGGGAGCGTCTTTTTTAATTAAATCAAAATTCAAGTAGTATATGACTTCGTGTAGGGATCACAGAATTTTGAAAACGTGCACAGAATTCACTTCTCCCCATAGTACGTCATACACAGTTTAAACTGTTTTTTGACGTAAAATAAAAATTAAAAAATCAGAATAATACCTACAATATCTGATGGGACATGACAAGTGGCGGATTTACCGTAAAGCTAAGTAAGCTAAAGCTTTGTGCCTCAGAGTCAAAGTGGCGTCAAAAATTATTAAACAAAATTGCAAATTTGCTAAAAATGTTATGCAAATATACTTATATAAATTTATAATTATTTCGATAAAAAATAAATTTGACAATCATGCTATTGGAGTTAAAAAAAAGATTTATTCCACGACCGGAATTTTCATTCTCGTTTTACATTTTGAACTTGTCGAGTGCATGAAATAATCTGTCAAGCAAAAATCCGTCACTGCGTTCTTATTGGCTGATTTAAATGGTCTCTTTTCATATGCCCGATGCGTTTTCGAGTACAAGCACTGAAGTTTAACTGACACATTGGGGTCGCCTTTCGAATTTTTTAAAACTTAAATGATTGCAAATTGTATAGGTTAAAGATCATATCATAAAATTAAAAGGGTTAAAAGCTAGTATCTAGTTTGACATGGTTATATTATATTATAGACTATTTAATCAATTTGTAAATTAAAAAATGAATAAAATTATTTGAAGGCATATTTGAATTGTCTACTGTTTTTAATAAAATTTATAGTCTCGAAAATGTTATCGTTGACTGTAAAAAAGGAGGGCCTCAAACATATTTTGGATTCGAGCCTCGAAAAATGTAAATTCGCCGCTGGACATGACATTCTTGTAATAAATACGGCAATGTATTAAAAGAATATCTAAGAATACCCTTTTTTGTCTCGATTTAAGTTATTTATTATTTGAAATTTCAATTTCTGCCTCCCACCCCGGCTGGCATGTTCTTTTAAACGTTGGAAACCCGACTTCTGCTCCGAGCGTTGAACATATTGATCTATCGGGGTCTTACGACATCATCAGCACGCTACACGTTTCTATCTACAGCAAAAAAAGTTACAGAAAAATACTCTGGGTATCCATTGCCGTGTATTGCCAAAGGGTTAGTAAGTCATAAATTATCGATCCAAAGTTCGTGCGTATGACGTTAGAAGGAAGATGAACATGTTCAAATAGACTCTTCACCTCTTCACAGCGTACGAAGAGAGAGGACACCCTCTTGTGGGATATTTTAGCTACACAGAACTTCATCGTGGCACGTTTATCACCTTCAACATTAACGATTATTAATTCGAAACACCCGCATTTCCTTTGCAACACTTTTACCTGTACCTTCTGAAAAATGTCGATCCTTTTCCGACCCTCCGTAATTCTACTTATTTTAATACGCCCAATTTTCTCCGTTACGAGTTTTTCGCTTGTGGAACCTTCCCGCGGGATGCTTTTGCTGCTCCCGTCGCCTCCTGCCAAAGCAAACACGAGCGGCACCACGACGGAAGATCCCGCTCCGAAATCTGTCTCCCGAATGGAAACAGTGCGGTTCGGGTTGACCCCGCCCAACAAATGTCGGCGTAAACGCGGGCGCGGGTGGGATTTGTCCACCCCGGATATCATTTTTCTTGAGGTACCTATCGTCTTGCCAATATTTTCATGTAAGTAAGCAGAGTGTATATTAAGGGTTGTCTCCGTATTATTATTATTATTATTATTATTATTATTATTATTATTATTATTATTATTATTATTATTATTATTTGTAGAAAGATGGATCTTTTTAAATTTGTTGGACCAAATAGGATCAATCCACAATGATATCAGGAATTAAGACGTATAATTCATATAAGACATATAAATTTATTTACTGCTTAACGTTTCGCACATTTAGCATGTGCCTTTTCAAAAGCACATGATAAGCAAAGCAATTTGACAAGCGGTTGGCAATAAACATAACATTTTTGAGTAGTAAAAAACAAAGGAATAAATTAAACATACATATTGGAGATATATTAACATTTAACAACATTCTATATAAAAACGGGATCAACAGGAATAATTCAACCATTCTAATATTATTATTATTATTATTATTATTATTATTATTATTATTATTATTACTATTTAACATTGTTTTTCTCGGTATTCACCAGATTTTTATTTGACTTTGTGTCGGGTTAATAACCAAGACACTGGTCAATTCACGTTTCGTCGCAATTTAGAAATTTTCGAACAATCCTGCATGTGTTTAAGATGATCGAGTTTTGCATAATTTTATAGGTATATTTTGGTATTTGAATAAGATCCAGATTTTTATGGATGTTATTTGGTATAACTCCTGTGCCCGAAATGAACAGAGGAACAATATGAACTTTTTGGAGATGCCATAGTGCCTTGACTTCAGTTGCTAGTTCTGTATATTTTGTTATTTTTTCTGCATGTGCTGTTTGAAGATTAGCTGTTTGTGGAAGAGTTATGTCAATCAGGAAGTCAATCTTTTGCCGTTTGTCTACAAAAGTTATGTCTGGTCTGTTATGGTGAATAGTTTTATCTGTAATAATTTCTGTCATAGTACAACTTGAAGTTTGAATTTTGAAGTACAGTATCGGGAACATATTTGTAATATGGGCAGGTCATTTCTTGTAGGTTGGATTTCGCTGCCAGTTTCTGGTGAATAATATTTGCAACTTGATTGTGCCTATAGGTGTAATCTGTATGGGCCATTAATTTGCATCCTGATGTGATGTACTGTATGCTCTCAACTGTTGTATGGCATTTTCTACATTTTTTCATCTATTGTTTGTTTGTTTTTTGAGAATATTGTGACATACCAATATGTCACTGAATATTGTACAATTATTTATTATAAATGGCGTCAATTAAAGGGGATAAATTATGTCAATATGCTAGCATAGCAACGGTAAGCGAGCCGTCGTCAAGGTCAACATATTCATGCCGTGACAATCGCGGAGACGGCTAGTTAATTCTATATAGAATTCTGGGATTGGCCGAAAAAGCAGTGACAGTCGTGAATACGGCTAGTTCGTTTTGCAAGAAATTTAGAGATTGGCTAGGTACGAAAGTACATCAAATGTTATCTGCAAATAAACAATCGAGATTAAGAACCGAGCTTTCCAGGGCTGAAAGAATACGAGAGACATTCATTCTGACTGATGCCGTGCTCATGAACGGATCGTGCTCCAATTAATGTTAGGAGTTTTTTTTTTGGGGGGGGGACTTGTAAGCATCTACTACGGAATGGATATTGAGAGAACATCAAAACTGGAACTCTAAGTAAGACAGTGGAGCTTAAAATATTTCATGTGAACGAGTTGGAGGAACATTGAGGGCTTGGGCGAAGTTGTCAGTGATTGGACTGGAATGTTAGCAGCAAATAGTTTGTTGATCTGATGAACGGTGATTGAAATGGGCTTCCGAGAAAAGAAGAGAGAAGATGGTGTCTGGACCTGAGGACGGCGGCGTCGGAGATGGATAAAGATGGCCGAAAAAGCGCGCGAAGACATAAGGTTGGAACGGTCATGACAAACATTTAATTTTATATGGGGAAAAGTTATACAATATAAACAATTGTTTTAAATTGTTAATAAATTTCCATGTTTTCGTGAAATGAATATATGATTTTTCACTGAGCCAATTCTAGCAATGAAGTAGCAAGATAGATATTTCCTTTTCAGATTCCTCGACCGAGTTTGTTTCAGTATATTCAGTTTATTTCCAAATGGCGCACCAACTGGGGCCGATTTTCTTTTAAATCAGTCAGATTATTTCAATATGCTTCCTGTAACTTTTAGTGTTGATCACTTGATCCTGTATGGCGACCATGAACCCCTCTGTTTCGCCAAACAGATTACCGTATTTTAGCCAAGTGTTTGAGGCTTTGAGTCTACATGAGGTTGCTTGAGATCCTTTGCATGGCGTCCATGGAGTTCCTTTCTTGACCACATGTCTATTTTGCAGTTATTGTCTGTAACCCGCGGCGAAATGTCCAGCTGTTTGTTGTTAAGGTTAAGAGGGTTATAATAATAATAATAATAATAATAATAATAATAATAATAATAATAACTATTATTATTACTATTATTATTAGCGTACCTGTGTGAGAAATATCGCATGTGTACCCCACCCTCTTCCCTATTTTTTTCATTTCCGTATTAAGCCTGTAATACATCTTTTTCTTCAAAACCTTATCCTCCGTCACTTGTTCAATATGTCTGCTTGTAATTGATAACAATACAATGCTCCCTTGTCAATACAAACTAATCTTATTTAATGTTATTACTGAGCAGAGAGGTATACCCGTGCAATTCAATCGCGTAGAATGTATTGTAATTAGTTTAATTTCACATACAATTGCAGATTCTACAAGCTCTGAACAGGCGGGGTAGAATCGAGAAGCGTCGAATCAAAAATGTAATAGAATGTTCAAGAAGATTTCATCCTGAAGATTGAGGTGTGATGAACTTTTCTTTGAGGCCGCTGGCCTCAAAATTTTACTTTTTAAGGCCCTAGAACGCTTCATTTAGTAGTTTTTTAACAATATAGATTCAAAAAATGCTGGAAGAGTTGTGGGTTGCATTTGACATGAATATTTAGATGCGTTTTTAAATAAATCCTTCATATTTTTAAAGTCAAAGTGCAATTCGACACGTATTCGTGAAATTTTCTTTCTTTAGAGACCCTATTTGTAAAGATTACTTGCGTGTGAGAGCCGTAAAAGGTATGTATATTACTGAAATAATATAGAAGACGATTATATAATATAATAATAATAATAATAATAATAATAATAATAATAATAATAATAACTATTATTATATTAATTATATTATATTTATTCACGGTTTTCTTGGTTGGTTGATTAGTGATCTCGAGAGCGTCAACTAATGAGGTCTTTAGTTCCGTAAGTGTAGTGCATGTTTAATCGCTGGAGGTGGCATGATCTTCCCCCTCTAGATGGTGAGATCCGGCGCCAATCCTCAGTCGTCTAACGAGGTTTTCCCAACCAGGTATCTCCCACTAGCGGGGCACCGCCCCAGCCGCACAAGCTGTAAGCTCCGAAACGGTCCCTCGGCATGTATGGTAGTGTGAATGTAAGTAAGAGTATGTAAGTAAGGGATAGGATATGACAAGAAAATGGGAAAGAAAGATCGCACACGGTCCGTCGCCCGTTCTTAGAGTACTGCCCCGGGATTCGCCCGGTAATAATAATAAAAAAAAAACAGAAAAAAAACAGAGCAGCCAATGACTAGAATACTCCTCCAGACAGCAGCTGAATTTGTCCTAGCTCTCTGGCTAGTGTCGAAATCCTGCCACCGTCGGGACGCGATCCCAGGACCTCCCGGTCAGAAGCACTGCACTGACATCAGTTGATGCCCTGAGCCACTAGGACACAGGTTTCCGGTTTCACAGTAATCACACAGATTCAAATCAAATCATGAGATTTTACTTATAAATAATCATAAAACTTGTAGATTATTACAACAATAATTCATAGAACAGGCAAATGCATAACTACATAATAAGCCTCCAATATTTCTCCCAACAAAATGTAAAATTTTGCATTAACAATTTTACTTAATACCTACACCCACGAACTTTCTGATGATAGAACACGTATGGTTTATGACTGCCTTCTTAATGTTAAGAATTGCAGGTTTCTGCTTTTCAGATTACTTACAGTGACCTTCGGCACGACGCTAGTGGCTGACAAAATAACATAGTATTGCTTTCGCACCTCCAAGAGTAAATTCC
This sequence comes from Teleogryllus occipitalis, assembly GCA_011170035.1. Taxonomy (NCBI): domain Eukaryota; kingdom Metazoa; phylum Arthropoda; class Insecta; order Orthoptera; family Gryllidae; genus Teleogryllus; species Teleogryllus occipitalis. Next base: position 205,040 of record BLKR01002015.1, read on the forward strand.
TCCTTTACAACACGGACCAATTCTCCGTATTTTTTTCCAATTTTGTTTGGTAGGCTCCTGTAACTACTAAGCAAGTCTTTTTCGATATTTTGTCAGACCTGTGGTGATGGACGGTTTTATCTCTTAGGATGCGTAGGTTCTAGTATAGTTTGTAGATATTATTTTCGACAACGGTTTGGGGATGGTCTTAAAATCAGTGTCGTATTCTGGAGAAGACCTTAGTTTTTTGGAGAGTGAGGCGAGGATTCTATGCCTCATGTCATATCTTCGATAGTATTTACTATATTATTATTATTATTATTATTATTATTATTATTATTATTATTATTATTATTATTATTATTATTATTATTAGCTGGACTAGGGCACTTTCAAAATTTTTGTTTTAAATGGTTAATTTAAAATATTTTAATGAAAATCAAAAAAATTAATGCACATCTCTCTAATCGAACAAAAAAAGTTGGAACCATTTCCAGTAAATTGGATAATGAAAACGAGATTTCAAATAGTTCTCTTAAAGATTAAGATATATTGATGATCCCGAGAACTGTATAACTAGATCTTACTCCTGACATGTCTGCAAAAATTGATCTAAATATCCTTGTAATCTGGCCGAATTATGGGGACGGACGGATGAATGACAGGCGGACGGACAGATAATGTGGTCAGATTTCTCCTAAATGTGTGCAAAAATTCACTTGATTGTGATAATACAATCAAACTATAATAAATATAATCATTATTACATGTAAAACTATTATTTATCTCACCGTCGGTGAAAAAATTGCCTCATTAATTTACTCTTTGTTGAAAATATTAATCTATAAAAAAAATATGGATGTATATACGTTTTTTTAGTGTTGCAGCATAACTCAAAGTGGAAACAAAACTATTTCAACAAAGTTTCGTTTTAGGACCTCCAGTAGTTAGCAGAGGTTCTAGAAGGTTGAAAACTTCGAGGTTTGAACTAGTGCCCCTATAACTTTTTCAAAGAAAGTTTTTATGACCTTTTTTCCATACAAAATGTACCCACCGACGGGAATACGTAAAGTTTTAAAACAATATTCTTAATTTTGGTTTACAAGACCAATGTTTTATTTTCTCCTTCTTCTGGACTTCATGGATTAGGCTTGAGCCTGTTTCGTCTTCACAAATTTTCCTTCCATCGTGTTTTGGGTCTGCCCACGTCTCGTCTTCCATGCGGTTGGTAAAGTAATGCTAATTTAGGTAGTCATTACCCATCCATTGCGTATGTTGATACCAGTTGTTTCGGTAATAGGTTATTTTGCTTCCAATTTCTTCGGCTTGTGGTTTTTCTCTGATCTTCTTGTAACGAATCTGATCTTCTTTCGTGCAGCCTAGGGTTCTTCTCAGAAACTTTTTTAGTGACCTGTATTATACTTAAAGTTCTTTTTGTTAGTACCCAACTTCCGCTGTCTTACAGAAGAGTTGGAAGAGCCATAGTTTTATAGAATTTTATTATTGTATCTTGGCTTGTCTTATTTTTTAATGTATTCTGTATAGTATCACAAATTCTTTGGGACCTTTCCAATTTAATACTCATGTCTTTACTGGAATCTTGATCTACTTGACAACCTAAATACTAAAACTGGAAACTTGGTCTAAAATTATTTTATCCAAAATAACTTTGGATCGTTAATTAATTAGATGTTTTCCCCAAAAACCCATCACCTTTGTTTTTTTTCTTTCGAAATTTAAACATCCAATTTTTTACATAAATGATTTAAGTGGAATAATGCGTACTGTAAAACATTATCTGTTTCCTGGTATATTAAAGGATCGTCAGCATAGAGTAAAATATTTAAAATATTTTCTTTTGAAACCTGAATATCTTTGTAAATAATTTGCTTACAATATTGGATAATGTCATCAATATAAATATTAAAAAGTATTGGTGAGACTGGGCATCCTTGGCGCACTCCTCTATCAATATTTTGTCGGTTTCATTTATTCCTACTTTTATTACAATAGTAGGGTTTTTGTACAAGCTCTTAAAGTCTATTAACTTTTGAGGATAGCCATTATTTTCCATTACAGACCAGAGTTTCACTCTATTTACATTGTCGAATGCTTTTACAAAATATATGAACGCTATGTGTGTCTATAGACTGAATTCCTTTCCATTTACTTTCTCGTTGCTGCGGAAAATCGATTTCGAGATTTCAATGGAAATACTCGTTTTGGGGTCCTCTGATACCGAAAAAGTGTTTTATTCAAAACGTCCGGCCAGATTTCGGTGTATTCTTACAACTATAAAATTGAAGATAAAGATTTTTCCTACAAATGAAATTTGTTGTCCATAAATCTCTTTCATTAAGGTCATGTAGATTTTTTTGAAAATTTTAGTAGTTTTCGCCCAATAGTGCATGCAATATTTGCAATTTTTTAAAAATCCGATGACACAAACGTCCTGTTGCTCTATTCTTTTGTTTTTTCTAAAATTTCAAACATTAATTTTTGATTTGTCTCTCACGTCGGAAATATATATACACTAAAGGCGATTTCTTCTCTTTATTAGATTTATGAAACATGTGCTTTCAATAATGTCAAATCAAGTTCCTCAAAAACTCGAAGTTTTCTGTAAAAATTAAATCTAAATTCCGCATTCTCAGAAACGCCCAAACGCCATTTTCTCAAAAATGGCCCCAACTTTTTCCTCAATTTTTTTCAATTGATATTGCTAATTTCACTGTTAAATATGACGTAAAATTTATTTTGGTGTATTAATTTGTTTTTTGAAAAACTCCCAAAATGTAATTTTTTTGAAACACCTCTCACGCCGTTAATATGGACATTTCCATCGATTTGTATCCATTATTACATTTGTGAAAGGAAGTGCTTCAAATGATTGTAAATGAAGTTTTTCGATACTTCAATAGATTCCTGTGACAAGGAGGTTCAAATTTCGCATTTATAGTATTGCTTAATGGCCATTTTCTTAAAAACCTATTCAAATTTTTTAATGAAAATTTCTATTTCGGACGAGTTTTTACTCTTCTTTGATATTCTTGAAGTAATAATTTGGTTGTACTACAAGGAAAGCAAAAAATAATAAGATAATGTCAAAAAATGAACTTTGGGCGACGATAGATGGCAGCTGACCAGAGAATGGAGCAAGACCTTAAAAGTCAGACCACGCCAAGGAAATAAGAAAACTTTACTACGAGAAAATCTGTGCCATTCTGTAGCCCCTCTAATTTTTTTTTTTTGTCTGCCTGTGTATTTACTAACGGCGTGGATCGCGGTGCGCACTACTCCTGCTGATGGTCCTTGCCTTTCAATAGCACGCCTAGTAATTGCTAGGGGCTGATTTTAATGAAATGTAATTTTTTCTTTTCATTTTAGAACAATGCCGTTCAGTACAGAAATTAATTTTATGTTATGAGAAAAGGAAATTAACCATTTTTATTTATTTATTTATTTTGCATTTTTCGTCGATTTTGAATAAGTCATTTTTTTACCTTTTACATCGTTTTTAATGCATTTTTCGCTGATTTCATCGATATAAATATCATTTTCATGGATAATGCTTCAAACAACATTTACGATATTCAACAAATGCTCACCACAGAGTTCCCGAGTGGCCTTTTCGATTTCTTCGCTCATGAATCGTAATGTTCCCTGTTGTATTATAGAATCTAAGGTTTCTGTGATGCCTATCTTCGGCCGATTTCGCGATAAATAAATTCAGAGATGTTTTGTAAAGAACTGGCCCACCAAACGTTTGTAAGTTGAGTTCACTTTAACAAAAGGAAGTAGTCTTTATTACATCAATAACAAATCCAACAGCTTGAGTTGTTCATGTGAAGTGGTTGCGATCAAATTTTTTACGTAATTTTCTTTGTTTTTTTGGAGCATTTTAAAATCATTTTAAGAGCATTTAATTGATCATTTTTGGCGATGTTTTAGGTCATCGCTCCCTAGTCAATACTAGGGCCCGGATAATTATGTACTAAAAAGAGGGAAAATATGTACTTATATATGTTATATAATATACAGAAATATGTACTAAAAAGTAAGAAATATTTAACATTAATTATCGTTATATCAATTCTATTTTATTAAAGCACATATCTTAGTGTATAGTGTTCTGTTTCATTAACATTAAAACCAAAATTAAACATTATTCTCCTCATAATTCTAATATTTACAGCGATCACCGTCACAAGAACGGCGCCTCTTGAGGAGGTGTGTGTATTTTCTGGTGAAGGGTATCAAGGTTGAGGAACACCCCTGAAAGATGTGAGGTGGCAACGCGATATCGCCTGCAAAATGTATCATTTTCAGAAACCAAAATTCCTTTCTGTTCTCTGCGATACTCGCGCTGAAAACTAACACATCAAAACTATTCTGGCATCATCGACGTGCCAGCGATCATTTTTGGCGATGTTTCAGGTCTTCGAAATCCGCTCCCTAGTAATTACTAACGTCGTGGGTCGGGGTTTCCTTGTGCGTCAGACCGTGACCCGTCGCCGCGTACGACGCCTGTGCACGGACCTGCCGAAGCCAGTGGCCGAGGAGCAGGCGTTGCGCAAAGGCATCTTCGACGTGCCAGCGATCATTTTTGGCGATATTTCAGGTCTTCGAAATCCGCTCCCTAGTAATTACTAACGTCGTGGGTCGGGGTTTCCTTGTGCGTCAGACCGTGACCCGTCGCCGCGTACGGCGCCTGTGCACGGACCTGCCGATGCCAGTGGCCGAGGAGCAGGCGTTGCGCAAAGGCATCTTCGACGTGCCAGCGATCATTTTTGGCGATATTTCAGGTCTTCGAAATCCGCTCCCTAGTAATTACTAACGTCGTGGGTCGGGGTTTCCTTGTGCGTCAGACCGTGACCCGTCGCCGCGTACGACGCCTGTGCACGGACCTGCCGATGCCAGTGGCCGAGGAGCAGGCGTTGCGCAAAGGCATCTTCGACGTGCCAGCGATCATTTTTGGCGATATTTCAGGTCTTCGAAATCCGCTCCCTAGTAATTACTAACGTCGTGGGTCGGGGTTTCCTTGTGCGTCAGACCGTGACCCGTCGCCGCGTACGACGCCTGTGCACGGACCTGCCGAAGCCAGTGGCCGAGGAGCAGGCGTTACGCAAAGGCATCTTCGACGTGCCAGCGATCATTTTTGGCGATATTTCAGGTCTTCGAAATCCGCTCCCTAGTAATTACTAACGTCGTGGGTCGGGGTTTCCTTGTGCGTCAGACCGTGACCCGTCGCCGCGTACGGCGCCTGTGCACTGAGCTGCCGAGGCCAGTGGACGAGCAGCAGGCGTTGCGCAAAGGCATCTTCAACGTACCAGCGTTCATTTTTGGCGATGTTTCAGGTCTTCGAAATCCGCTCCCTAGTAATTACTAACGTCGTGGGTCGGGGTTTCCTTGTGCGTCAGACCGTGACCCGTCGCCGCGTACGGCGCCTGTGCACGGACCTGCCGATGCCAGTGGCCGAGGAGCAGGCGTTGCGCAAAGGCATCTTCGACGTGCCAGCGATCATTTTTGGCGATATTTCAGGTCTTCGAAATCCGCTCCCTAGTAATTACTAACGTCGTGGGTCGGGGTTTCCTTGTGCGTCAGACCGTGACCCGTCGCCGCGTACGGCGCCTGTGCACGGACCTGCCGAAGCCAGTGGCCGAGGAGCAGGCGTTGCGCAAAGGCATCTTCAACGTACCAGCGTTCATTTTTGGCGATGTTTCAGGTCTTCGAAATCCGCTCCCTAGTAATTACTAACGTCGTGGGTCGGGGTTTCCGTGTGCGTCAGTCCGCGACCCGTCGCCGCGTACGGCGCCTGTGCAAGGACCTGCCGAGGCCAGTGGACGAGGAGCAGGCGTTGCGCAAAGGGATCTTCGACATGCCAGCGATCATTTTTCGCGATGTTTCAGGTCTTCGAAATCCGCTCCCTAGTAATTACTAACGTCGTGGGTCGGGGTTTCCGTGTGCGTCAGTCCGCGACCCGTCGCCGCGTACGGCGCCTGTGCAAGGACCTGCCGAGGCCAGTGGACGAGGAGCAGGCGTTGCGCAAAGGGATCTTCGACATGCCAGCGATCATTTTTCGCGATGTTTCAGGTCTTCGAAATCCGCTCCCTAGTAATTACTAACGTCGTGGGTCGGGGTTTCCGTGTGCGTCAGTCCGCGACCCGTCGCCGCATACGGTGCCTGTGCAAGGACCTGCCGAGGCCAGTGGACGAGGAGCAGGCGTTGCGCAAAGGCATCTTTGATGTACCAGCGATCATTTTTCGCGATGTTTCAGGTCTTCGAAATCCGCTCCCTAGTAATTACTAACGTCGTGGGTCGGGTTTCCATGTGTGTGAGACCGTGACCCGTCGCCGCGTACGGCGCCTGTGCAAGGACCTGCCGAGGGCAGTGGACGAGGAGCAGGCGTTGCGCAAAGGCATCTTTGACGTACCAGCGATCATTTTTGGCGATGTTTCAGGTCTTCGAAATCCGCTCCCTAGTAATTACTAACGTCGTTGGTCGGGGTTTCTTTGTGCGTCAGACCGTGACCACGGCGCCTGTGCAAGGACCTGCCGAGGCCAGTGGACGAAGAGCAGGCGTTGCGCAAAGGCATCTTCGACGTACCAGCGATCATTTTTGGCGATGTTTCAGGTCTTCGAAATCCGCTCCCTAGTAATTACTAACGTCGTGGGTCGGGGTTTCCTTGTGCGTCAGACCGTGACCCGTCGCCGCGTACGGCGCCTGTGCACTGACCTGCCGAGGCCAGTGGACGAGAGCAGGCGTTGCGCAAAGGCATCTTCGACGTACCAGCGTTCATTTTTGGCGATGTTTCAGGTCTTCGAAATCCGCTCCCTAGTAATTACTAACGTCGTTGGTCGGGGTTTCTTTGTGCGTCAGACCGTGACACGGCGCCTGTGCAAGGACCTGCCGAGGCCAGTGGACGAAGAGCAGGCGTTGCGCAAAGGCATCTTCGACGTACCAGCGATCATTTTTGGCGATGTTTCAGGTCTTCGAAATCCGCTCCCTAGTAATTACTAACGTCGTGGGTCGGGGTTTCCTTGTGCGTCAGACCGTGACCCGTCGCCGCGTACGACGCCTGTGCACGGACCTGCCGAGGCCAGTGGACGAGCAGCAGGCGTTGCGCAACGGCAGCATCGACGTGATAGGGAAGACCATGTGGCTGTCGCCATGGAGCGGGTTGGACTACCTCTACCCGCACCGCCAGCGGGACATGTGTGCGGTGGTGAAGCGAGTGGAGCCTCACTTGCAGAGCATCCACCAGTCCTTCGGAGGCTACACCTGGGCCGCACTGGCGGTCGCGCTGCTGTACATCGGCCTGGCGCTTCGCCTCAGCAGGCACAGGTGAGATTGATTGATTGATTGATTGTTAGTGATTCCAAGCGCGTCAACTACCGAGACTATTAGTTCCGAAAGTGTAGTGCACGTCGTTCTTTGTGAGATGGCGTTGATCTCCCCCCCCCACTGGATAGCGAGATCCGGTGCAGAACTACTGTCGAATAGCGGAGTTCCCGATCGCTCTCACGGCATGTGTGGTGGTGTAGTGTGGTGCACATTAGTGTGTGTGTGTAAGGAGTAAGAATAGGACAAGGAAGAGGAAGGAAAGATCGCGCGCACTTCGTGGCCCGTTTGTTAGGATACTGCTCCGGCATACGCCTGGTGTCGATCGGAAAAAACATGGAAAACTTACATTTTAAAGAAGCCGGCCGCTAGAATTCTCCTCCGGACAGCGACTAAATTCAACCCAACTAAAAAGCTAGTGTTGAAAATCCTGCCACTGTCGGGACTCGAATGTAGGACCTTCATGTCAGAAGCACTGCAGTGACATCAGTTGATGCTCCCGGTCACAGGCGGGGAATTGCGGAATTTAACCAAAGTTTCACTGACTATTTTGTGTTTCCAAATGTGTCAACAGCTATGGCCATTCGTTCCGTTGGCGTAATGCGTGATTTTATTACGTGAGATGGTTCTCATCTTGCGCCGGTCACAGTGGGTTTCAGGGTTTTCCCCATCCATGTATTACCCACCAGAAACGCAGCACCCCAGCCGCTTCAAGCTGTAAGCACCCGACCTGTCTCCCGGTCTGTGTCGTAGAGAAGCGCATGTTATATACAACGATTTTCCTAAGAATGAGCCAAAGTGACAGTTCGCGAAAACAAGTGAACATCACATGTAATTGAGAGAAGTATCCCTCCGCCGCGACAGCTGTTCAACCACGCCTCTTCGTAAAGTGTTTGGTAATGGCTTCTGTGAAAACATCCCTATGAAGCCTAAGAGTTTCGTTGAGGTACATGCACGTACGTGAGTCCGGGAAATATTTAAATTTAATTACGTATGTCTCTTAACATGCTCTCACAATCAGTAAACGAAAACTGCCACGAATGTAAATAGAAAGTAAAATGATTTTCAGCCGGAAACACGTGCACCGGTACGCATCTCACTTTCACGTCGCGGTTTTTAAATAAACATAATATTTAGCACACAAAAAGTAAATTCAATGTAATATATAATAAAAAAAGAATTTTTAGAGAAGAGCACATAACACTGCACTTCCTAATACCAATTATTTCTCGCAGTGCTTTTGTCGGACAAGGACACCACAAAAGGAAGTGTCGAAGCCGTCTACAAGTTAGCCAATTGCAAAAGAAACGAATGCGGGAAGGGAGTCTATTGGGTTCAAGGGCACAACGACAACACAACCTTCAGTTATGTTGCCAGCACTAGCTGTGACTTTGGCTAATCCTTAGGAAAATTGCTCTATAGTAAGGGTACATAAGGGGACAGGATAGGTCAAGACACAGGAAGGAAAGACCTCTCGCAGTTCGTGACCCTTTTGTTAGACTAGTCGCAAAATGAGTCGCAGGCCCGAGACGTGACGCAGTGTGACTCATGGTTACTCATTTCTGCGAACCACTACTTATTGGCCCCCGCACGAGCGCGCGTCCAATAAGCATAGTGGTTTCGCAGGAACTCACCGTGGTCACCTTAATTTCAAAGCAAAATGTACCTGCAAACTGATAGTAGCGACTCAGGCGTAGGGGCAATCCTCATCAATACTGTCAGGGCGAAGCAAAGATCATAAGTCTTGTCAGTACTATTGCTTAAGGCCGCAGCTACGTTTCACTACATGCGAAAAAGAAGCTTATGCCATTCTGTGGGCACTTACCAAACTGAAGTCATTCTTAATGGGAGAAGCTTTTATCATTAAAACAGATCATAAAGCTCTCATGTTTCTTCACCGATGCCATTGGCAGAATGATCGGCTAATGAGGTGGTCACTGTGGTTGCAGAAATTGACTTTCAAATTGAGTACGTCGAGGGCACAAAAATGTGTTACCGGACCTACTAAGTCGGAAGTTTCAACTCCCAGGAGGAAAACAACACCCGAAAAAAGCGGATATGATCAACGCCATGGTACTCGTTAAAATGAATACCGACCCCATTTCGTATAGAATTTGGATTCCAAAATTGCACGCGGATGAACTAATTAAATATGTTCATGCCAAAGCAGCGCATTATGGAACTGGAAAAATTAAATTCATCATAAAGGAGCTATGTTATTGGAAAAACTCTAACATAGACGTCAAGAGGGTAATCCGTTCGTGCGAAACTTGTTTAAAAACAGAATTTCCGAACAGATCGTATGCCGGATCGATTGTTGCCATTATACCAGAGGGAAAACAAGATATTGTTGCCCTAGATTTATATGGCCCACTGCCGAAATCAAGGCGGGGAAATAAATACATTTTGGTAATCATCGACATCACGAAGTTTACTCAAGTGTATCCTATTAACAAAGCGTCAACTAAACAATGTTTTACATGTTTAGAAAAGTATTTCGAGGTAGCTGGAACCTATCGTCGAGTTCTGTGTGACCATGGATCCCAGTTTACCAGCCAACAATGGAAAAATGCATTGGAAGAGAAAAATGTGACACCAATTTACTCATCCATTCGCCACCCACAATCAAATCCGAGTGAAAGGGTGATGAAGGAAATGTCTAGATTGTTTAGGACATATTGTAGTCAGAAACATGACGATTGGAGTGAGTTAGTGCCGCATGTGAATAGATGGTTAAACCACGTACCACATGAAAGCATCGGAATGAGTCCATACGAGGCGCATTTTGCCCGTAAACCACCTCATGTATTATAATATTTGGACCGAGAGGATGTGATCGGAGAGGAACGCCACCCAACGGAACAACAAATCCTGGATAGACTCGTCAAGGCAGCGGAAGACCGAAAAAAGAAAGTTAAAGTTCAACCATATGTTTTCAGGTCAACCAGAAGGTCATGTTGAGAAATCCAAAGGTATATGTTCCTAGGTTAAAATTATTCGCCAAATTCTTCAACCTATATGAGGGGCCGTATGTGATAACAAGAATAGTCGCACCTTAGATTGCCGAACTGGAAAACAAAGAAAATCAAGTAATAGGAACTTACAATTTCTATAATCTAAAACCGTTTTAGAGGAGGAATCGAAAATATATCAATTGAGCATGAAAATTTTCGTCGATGAAGATAACCGAAGAAAAAAGACACGACTCCGGAAGAAGATTCTTTTCCATCCCGTTGGCAGGAATGTCGAAGAATCTTACCAATTGGGGGGCAATGAGACGAAACGGACTTTGTCCATCTCATGGGTCAATTGAGAGATGGCTACAACTCCAGTGTCGCCATCACAACATTTAAAAGCCACGCTAATGACGTCAGGGGATGACGCGCAGCGACGGTTGTGTGCAAACCCGCGACCGAATAGATGTCAGCCAATGAGGAGAAGGCCGATAAGACCTAAAATTGCCATTGGCCGGCGTCGGTCACGCGAGGTGTCCGAAAACCATCACCTCGGCAGGTCGCGCAAGCGAACATTCTTCTTCTTCTGAAAACCGTCGCAGGGGCAAGTCGATTCATTTTCTTCGCAAATTTCGTCGTGGAGGCAAGGCGAAACTATTTGGCTATGAGATTTAAGGGCGGAAACGAACTTTGTATTTCGTGGAATAATTAGTTTTTCCCGAAGCAGTTCAGTTAAGTGTTGTGCGCGAGCTACGAAACGTTAAAAGGTAATTGTCACACAAAGGCCGACCTAACACTGACTAGTAAATTCACTAGGCTCGAGTTAGAGCAGAGTAAAAACTCACAAGCTCGTTTCATCTACAATTACGTAATCGTGAGCTGCACCATCGAAAAAAATGTAAAATCGCCGATCCGAGCCGAACGCCGCCAGGAAGACCCGTCTACTAGAACCTGTAGCAAAGAAGAAGTCAATTAAATGTATAAATTTATCACGGACATTTTAGAACGTGAGTAAAACTCGACGCCGCACGCATCCGAGAAGGAGGAAGGAGGTTTGGATCATCGCGAGGAGAGCTTCGCAGGGAAGACGCTGCCAGTCGCCTAAGGTCGCCGCCAGCGACACCGCTTCCGTGCAAGCGAAGCAAGTTGCTGCCCTCAGTCCCCGAGCGGACCCGACGAGGTCATCCATCCCGATTTCAACCCTGCGGGCACGCCACTTGCAGCAAAAGCTGAACCCCAAAGTACACGCCGCCGAGAGCCGTGGGACGATAGTGAGTACCCGTAAATCCACGGAATTCTTAGAGAATTTGCTTTTGTGTAAAAGAAATCCTATGCCCTCTCAGGCTACATCTGGCCTGGATCGGCGATTTTACATTTTTTGATGGTACAGCTCACGTTTACGTAATTGTAGATGAAACGAGCTTGTGAGTTTTTACTCCGCTCTAACTCGAGCCTACTGAATTTACTAGTCAGTGTTAGGTCGGCCTTTGTGCGACAATTACTTTTTAACGTTTCGTAGCTCGCGCACAACACTTAACTGAACTGCTTCGGGAAAAACTAATTATTCCACGAAATACAAAGTTCGTTTCCACCCTTAAACCTCATAGCCAAAAACTTTCGCCTTGCCTCCACGACGAATTTTGAGAAGAAAATGTATCGACTTACCCCTGCGACGGTTTTCAGAGCTGCTTTCGGCGCCTCACGAAACGATGTGTTCCGTCGCAATATATATATATATATATATATATATATATACATATATATATACACACACATTATATGGTCCTCTGGGATGGGCAGCGTACTGGCTTCCGTGCTGTGGCCCCCGGGTTCGATTCCCGGTCGAGGGCAAAAATATAGCTGTAGCTTTCCTTTCCAATCGTCCCAGTTTCTGTAGCCGTGTGACGAAGAAAAAGCTCAAGCAGGCGGATCTTGCCAGTTAAGGCGAAGAGAGTTCAGCAAGCATATTTAACTAGGCAGGCAAAGGCGGACAGCACTGGCAGTTGGTCTGCGAAATCGGACTACCACACCCACATATATATACACACACGCTGTTGTGAGTGCCCGGAAATCCTTCATCGTATAAACAAGGATTCTCTCATACGAAATTCACGAGTAATTCGTCAAACATAATTAGTAGACATCGGATGTTTAGGCACTAAAAATCGTCTTTAGGCGCCTAAAAAGGCACTGAAAAAGTCAAGAATAAGGAGAAAAAGGCACTGTCATAAGTACATACACAATAAAATGGAAAAATTGTAATTTTTGTCTATATTATTTTGTAAACTTAAATGCACAAAACCAGTTCGTATATTTTAATGTAAAACTAGATTTACATTTACAACTCTTCTACATTTTATTCTTAATAGTTTCCATTAACCAGTAATATTACATATTACCAGTAACTTTTCAAGGATCACAATTTCAAATTTGCGACGACTGGGAGACAAAATCAGTTTGAATGCGGAGAAGGATATCTGAACGATGTGACTGGCATATATTTTAGCAGTCCAACACTAGCAACACTGAAACCTTCTGGGAATTATATTTATTTCCACTTAAAATTTCGGTTCCCTCGGTGTATCGTCCATGTTCTCAGATCATGGCTGGTATTTATGAAATAGGGAAATGGAGAAAATCAGTTGGTATACTTTCAGGAATTCTCTCGTAATTTTAAATTTCAAGACGTGAATTGAAGGTTTCGTAATGAATGGTCACGTTGGACCATCGCCGATTTTCCGATATCTTAGCATTGTATATAAATATAATAAATAAAAGGCAAAAAAAGTCCTAAAAAGGTATTTATGCAAAAATAGGCATTTATGCTAAAATAAGCATTATAAAACTTCGTCATATGTCATCATTTGTCATGATTCGTGGACATATATTATCAGCCTTTAAATAAGTTCTCTAGAAAAAATAGGCATTTCCCTAAACATCCGATGTCCAATGATAGTTTATTCGCCAAGTCAAGTTAAAATCACAATAAAAATTGCGCAAATTCTTACTTTGAAGTCATTACATCAAAACTGTTCGCAAAATAGTTTTCTACATTACAATAACACAACGACATAACCACAAACCACCTCAATACAATCTGAATTCGACTTTCCCACGCTGCTCTCTGATTGTTGTTCGGTAGAATTCGACGTAATCATAACGTAAACAGCTTGTGAACTCTCAAGTTTACGGGCTTACGTCTACAGTGAGGAGTCAATGCACCGTGTGGATGGTCTCGCTTAGCAACTTAATTGTTTTTTTGTGGCTACGTTCCAAGACACTTACGGTTAAGTTTGCATTTATGAATGAGCCCTAATTCTTTGGTTTTCAAAACGTGGCGCGTGAGGTATTAATTTCAATATGAAATAATGCACGGCTTTTCGCATCTTTTCTCGGTCGTGCCACTAAGTCGCTTAATTTGCAGCTTTGCTCGATACGGTCGCGATCAAGCGACATCTTGCGCAGGACAGAGAATAACGCGAAAAACCTTCCATATTCCATCTTGAAGACAATATAAGCGCCACCTGACCTAGAAACAAGAATGAGGTGGTGCGCCGGCATACGCCTGCAATGCTCATGCGCAGGGGCGCGATCTTCGTGACCGTGGGAGACGTTCATCACGGGCGGCTTCTCGCCGTCCCCGACCGCCCGCGTGAGCAACGCGATGCTGCTGCAGCTGAGCGCCTTCAGCCTGTAGTGATGACGGCTTTCAGCGGCTGCTTCATGAGCTTCCTGACGGTGCTGCGCGACCCACCGCGGCCGCTCACGCTCGCCGAGGTGGACGCCCGAGTGCAGCGCGTCCATGCCACGCGCGGAATCAAGGACTACTTCCTGACCTCGATCCCGACGACGTGGTCCTCTCGCTCATGAGCAAGTGAGTGCTGGCGGACTCGGGGGGCGGACTCGGGGCGGACTCAGGGGCGGACTCAGGGCGGACTCAGGGCGGACTCGGGGCGGACTCGGGGCGGACTCAGGGGCAGGACTCAGGGCGGACTCAGGGGCGGACTCAGGGGCGGACTCGGGGCGGACTCGGGGCGGACTCGGGGCGGACTCAGGAGGACTCAGGGCGGACTCGGGGCGGGACTCCGGGGCGGACTCAGGGCGGACTCGGGGGCGGACTCGGGGCGGACTCGGGGGCGGACTCAGGGCGGACTCGAGGCGGACTCAGGGCGGACTCGGGAGCCGGACTCGGGGCGGACTCAGGGGCGGACTCAGGGGCAGACTCGGGCGGACTCGGGAGCGTCAGGGCGGACTCAGGGCAGACTCAGGGGCCGGACTCAGGGCGGATAAGGGGGCGGACTCAGGGAGCGGACTCAGGGCGGACTCAGGGCGGACTCCGGGGCGGACTCAGGGGGCGGACTCAGGGGCCGCGGACTCAGAAGGGCCGGACTCGGCTCGGGACGGACTCGGGACGGACTCGGGACGGACTCGGGACGGACTCGGGACGGACTCGGGACGGACTCGGGACGGGCTCGGGACGGACTCGGGACGGACTCGGGACGGACTCGGGACGGACTCGGGACGGACTCGGGACGGACTCGGGACGGACTCGGGACGGACTCGGGACACTTTTACACACACACAGACACTTACACTAACATGCACTACACTACCACATATTCCGGGAGACCGGTCGGGAGCTTAGAGCTTGTCCCGGTTTAGGCGGTGCCCTGCTTGTGGGAGAGTCCTGGTTAGGGGGAAACCCCACTAGCCGACGGTAGGTCGGCACCGGATCTCGCCATTCAGCGGAGGTAGATCACCTCGCATATCCCGTGAAAAAACATGCACTACACTATCGGGAATAATAAGCAAAGAAGTTGACGTTCCCGGAACACGAAAAAATCAAATCAAGGCGCGCTCGGGGCGTACTCGGAGCGGACGTGGGCGTACCCTGGGGAACCCGGACAGACCCGGGCGGGGAAGAATTGAAAAACACTACGAGTCCTTCAAAGTAGATCCGCTGAGAGATATGATAACAGGGAAAGACGCGTAATGACAAATGAAAATTGTGTACGACGCCGCTAAGACTAACACGCCGTAACGTACTACTTCAGTACGACCCAAATTCAATCTATCCTTCACAATGCACTTTCCTGCAACTCAATGCGCTTCATATGATGAAATGCATTTTCCGCGTCATAATAAAAATGTTCAACTACCCTATTTTTTTTTTGTGGCGCTATGCATAATAATCTAATTCTATGCGAAACTATTCATCGCCACGTCATTGCATGCCACGCCACACAATAACTTGGGACACTATCTTATAAAGTTCAACGCATGCGATAGCGTTCGATGTTACGTGATAGTGTTCGACGCTGCGCGATAGCGTTCGTTGCTGCACGCGTTGCGTACAAAGCTACGAGATTTCCTGCGACACTACCCGATTACCTACGCTGTTACGCGACAGCGTGCAACGCCTCGCGATAGCGTGCAACGCTACGCCATAGCCTTAAACGCTAAAACATTGCGTGCTTGCAGACTTGTTCCTATGGGCAGCGACACGAAGCCGATGCAAAGGGACGTGGCTTCGTCGCTGGCGGCAGCCGTGGTGTACGGGCGCGAACAGTTGCAAAGACTGCAGGGCGCCAAGACGATGGTGGACCCTGTGTCGAAGCGCGCCCTCACGCACCTGGTGCCCGAGTGCCTCATTTCGCCCGCGCACGTCGCCTTCCACACGCGCCGCAATTGGCCGGCGCGTGAGCGCATCAGCTTCATGCTCCAGAGCATGCACGAGGTCGGCATCGACTTGTTCATGGAGAGGTACGAGCTCACAGGAATCAGTATGGATTGGGTAGATATTCTAGGGGCGTGCTATAAGAGAATATTCCTCATAGTGCAGAGCATGCATGAGATCGGCGTGACTCTCAAATACACTGATAAAACGTTTTAGGAAATTTTTTGCGAAGAACAAGGGATATGCTGGAGACTGTTCTAACATAAACATTTGCGTTATGGTTCAGAGCATGCACGAGGTCGGCATCGACTTGTTCATGGAGAGGTACGAGCTCACAGGAATCAGTATGGATTGGGTAGATATTCCAGGGGTGTGCTCTAAGAGAATATTCCTCATAGTGCAGAGCATGCATCAGGTCGGCGTGACTCAAATACACTGATAAAAAGTTTTAGGAATTGTTTTGCGAAGAATAAGGGATATCCTGGAGACTGTTCTAACATAAGCATTTGCTTTATGATTCAGAGCATGAACGAGGTCGGCATTGACTTGTTCATGGAGAGGTACGAGCTCACAGGAATCAGTATGGATTGGGTAGATATTCCAGGGGCGTGCTCTAAGAGAATATTCCTCATAGTGCAGAGCATGCATCAGGTCGGCGTGACTCTCAAATACACTGATAAAAAGTTTTAGGAATTGTTTTGCGAAGAATAAGGGATATCCTGGAGACTGTTCTAACATAAGCATTTGCGTTATGGTTCAG
Organism: Teleogryllus occipitalis; assembly: GCA_011170035.1. Taxonomy (NCBI): domain Eukaryota; kingdom Metazoa; phylum Arthropoda; class Insecta; order Orthoptera; family Gryllidae; genus Teleogryllus; species Teleogryllus occipitalis. The sequence continues at coordinate 221,751 of BLKR01002015.1, forward strand.
GGCATGCACGAGGTCGGCATCGACTTGTTCATGGAGAGGTACGAGCTCACAGGAATCAGTATGGATTGGGTAGATATTCTAGGGGCGTGCTCTAAGAGAATATTCCTCATAGTGCAGAGCATGCATCAGGTCGGCGTGACTCTCAAATACACTGATAAAAAGTTTTAGGAATTGTTTTGCGAAGAATAAGGGATATCCTGTAGACTGTTCTAACATAAGCATTTGCGTTATGGTTCAGAGCATGCACGAGGTCGGCATCGACTTGTTCATGGAGAGGTACGAGCTCACAGGAATCAGTATGGATTGGGTAGATATTGTAGGGGGGTGTTCTAAGAGAAGAATATTAATCATAGTGCAGAGCATGCATCAGGTCGGCGTGACTCTCAAATACACTGATAAAAAGTTTTAGGAATTGTTTTGCGAAGAATAAGGGATATCCTGGAGACTGTTCTAACATAAGCATTTGCGTTATGGTTCAGAGCATGCACGAGGTCGGCATCGACTTGTTCATGGAGAGGTACGAGCTCACGGGAATCAGTATGGATTGGATAGATATTGTAGGGGGGTGTTCTAAGAGAAGAATATTAATCATAGTGCAGAGCATGCATCAGGTCGGCGTGACTCTCAAATACACTGATAAAAAGTTTTAGGAATTGTTTTGCGAAGAATAAGGGATATCCTGGAGACTGTTCTAACATAAGCATTTGCGTTATGGTTCAGAGCATGCACGAGGTCGGCATCGACTTGTTCATGGAGAGGTACGAGCTCACAGGAATCAGTATGGATTGGGTAGATATTGTAGGGGCGTGCTCTAAGAGAATATTCGTCATAGTGCAGAGCATGCATCAGGTCGGCGTGACTCTCAAATACACTGATAAAAAGTTTTAGGAATTGTTTTGCGAAGAATAAGGGATATCCTGGAGACTGTTCTAACATAAGCATTTGCTTTATGGTTCAGAGCATGAACGAGGTCGGCATCGACTTGTTCATGGAGAGGTACGAGCTCACGGGATTCAGTACAGATTGGGAAGATATTCTAGGGGCGTGCTCTAAGAGAATATTCCTCATAGTGCAGAGCATGCATCAGGTCGGCATGACTTGCGAAAACACTCATCAATGCTATTGAGAATCATTATGAAAAGAATGGAGGATATTTTAGGCCCTTTTCTAACATAAGCATTTGCGTTATGAAAATTCGAATGACGGTAAAACGTCTGTCAATCTGTGTCCGTCTGTGAACAACGCAAGCGGGTTAACCGTTTAGCCGATTTTCTCCAAAATTGATATTCCCCAATCTATCTGCCTGATGTCGCGACCCTTTGAATTTAAAACCCATATTTTAATGTTGAAGGGAGTTTAACATAAATCCCCTGGGACATTTTTCAAAATTTCAAATAAAAATGACTCCAACCTTTTTTTGTTTGATAGTGTGAAGGACGTTTAAGAGAATAGTCTAGGTCTCACGTTTGTTAAAAACTGTGTAAATTTTTTCGGAGTCTTCCTACAACTAAAATATTAAAGCGAGATTTTTCTTTTAATGAAACATGTTCCTTAATGGTAGATTTTGAAATAAGGACATGTACAATTTTTCGAAAAATGAGAGCTCTTTCCGCGGAATTTTGAGTGAAAATTTTGCGGTTATAGTGAACTTCTGGGGACTAACTTGTTTAGTTCAGTATATCAGAGGCCACTATATCCGATTAAAATTAAAAGGAATTTCTCCACAACGATTAATTTTATTAATATACCGCAAAATTCATGAACAGCACGAACTGAAAATTTCACTATATTTAATTATGTGTAAAAGATCAATTGTTTTGAATTGTTTGCTTCGTACACTTTTTAGTAGATAATTCTGCAGAGCTCTTGCACTGTTGAAACACCGCCCCACTCTCCGAAGGCCCTTTTCATCGCCTTTTTAATGACCCTTTAATGACAAGAGATCCAATTAATTTCCAGGACGTATTTCCTCCTTCACTGCAGCCGAGGTTCAGGTTCACTAATAATCGAAGCTACTTATGCTTATTTGTAATATAAGTAAAATGGGACCAGTGACCTAAGTCCAATATAACCGGAGGTTCACTCTATCCGAGTTCACTATAACCGGAGTCGACTGTACGTGCTCTTTCAGCACCACCAATTCTAGCACCTCTAATTCTCTTTATTTGTAACGCAAGTGAAACGGGACCAGTGTCTTCAGTTCACTCTATCCAAGTTCACTATAACCGTAGTCGACTGTAGGTGCTGTTTTAGCCCCTCTAATTTTAACGCGCCCGTCTAACCCTCCCCCCTCTTTGCCTTCTGTCTGGGCCAGGTTTCGCGACTTCCTGTACCAGCTGTTTTACTCGAACGTGCGCGTGACCGGGGAGCGGTCGCTGCCGCGTCCGCCGGACGAGCCGACGGTGCTGGCGGTGGGGTCGCTGGTGGAGCCCCTGGGGCTGCTGGCCGCGGGGCTGGCGCTGGCCGGCGTCGTCTTCGCCCGGGAGCTGGCGGCGGAGCGCCGGCGGCGGCGGCGCCTCAGGGCCGCCAGGCGCGTCGTGCCCGTGGTGTGGCTGGCGCACCCGCAGCCACGCGCCGCGCCCTTGTGCGCGTGAAGCGCTCGGGCGGAGGAGGAGAAGAGATCACCGTGGCGGCGAGATGGGTCTCGTAATGTTCGTTAGATGAAGAGAGTGAACAGCCACTTTTCGTTCGTCGTCTGATGTGCCACATTATGCTCTTCGTGTGAAGTGCCACTCGGCGCTCGTCATGTGAAGAGAGTGAGGTGCCACTCGATACTCGTCATGTGAAGAGAGTGAGGTGCCACTCGATACTCGTCATGTGAAGAGAGTGAGGTGCCACTCGATACTCGTCATGTGAAGAGAGTGAGGTGCCACTCGATACTCATGTGAAGAGAGTGAGGTGCCACTCGATACTCATGTGAAGAGAGTGAGGTGCCACTCGATACTCGTCATGTGAAGAGAGTGAGGTGCCACTCGATACTCGTCATGTGAAGAGAGTGAGGTGCCACTCGATACTCGTCATGTGAAGAGAGTGAGGTGCCACTCAATACTCGTCATGTGAAGAGAGTGAAGTGCCACTCGATACTCGTCACGTGAAGAGAGTGAAGTGCTACTCGATACTCACGTGAAGCACTTTTAAGTCATTTGCCGAATATCTCTACCCTCTTGCTTCTCGTTTTAAGCGAGGTCACACAATATTTTCTTTTGGGAATCGTGGCACATTTTATTAAAAATTGAAGCGGCCAAGCTACAGTTTAGCTACCTTATTAATTTTAATAAGAAAGCTTATTTTACATTATATATGAAATATGACATTAAAAATTCTTTTAAGTGTGCTCGTAGTTTTTAGAAGTTTATGATGTAATAAAAATAATTTTGAATAGCATTTCAACGGCACAAGTTTAGCAGTCGATGCATTACAATGATAACTGTCATAATTATAAGCTTGTAATACTATCATTTGTCAATGCTTTAAAATAGTTCAATTTATGACTCTTAGCAAACCTCTGTCGTTTTTATAACCTATTTGCAGTTTTACGTAGCATTTAAATCAAAATGTTATTTTACTTACATTTCAAAAGCGTTTGTGTGTTCAATCATGTATCTTACCCATAAGGTCCTTCAGATATTACTTGAAGGAAAGTTTTCATCTTTGTGCGATTCATAGTACATCACTACGACTAAAAACTATGAAAACATTATTTCTCTGATCATATTGAGTTCTAAATGAACATACCATTGGAACCCTGAAAAACTACATCAAAGACTTGGATAATTCATTATAAGTGTACAATGAACGTTTTGAAAGCACATAAGTCACTTTGGACACTTCATGGAAGAAATTTTTGACCCTCAAACCACAGAGTTATTCAGCAGTTAGTGATAATGTCACTTTGCCATGTTTGAAATCTCTTTAGTGTCATGGTTTCTATATATGCACACAACCCTTTCCTCTTTTTCTTTACAAATACAAATAAAATTACTTTTATACCATCTAAATCCTTGCCTTCCCCAATCCGAAATCAGGCGAAATCGATCCTATATAGGAAATCGAGAATAATATTACCATTACTTCAGGAAGATGTCTATATTTTAATTATTCCCTATCATTTAGGTTGTTGCTATCTAATAATAACTCTATGAAATCTCAGTCATAAAACCGTATAAGAATACCCGCTTTGTTTATTCCTTGCTTTTGTTGACAAATAATATTAAGCGAATTCTACCTCGGTTATGACATCAAAACGTGCATACATAGAAAAACACACAAAATACCCTTTGACACATGAACTACAATCTAATATTTAGCAATACATTATTGCTTCGAACATTCACACAATTAAATATTACCAAACATTCACTCAAGTGCACACTACCAGTTTGAATAATTTGAAAAATGGCCGTGACTTTTCTCTAGAATCTTAAAACTAACAGCCTTGGCCTTGCTATAAATTTCTTGATGGTGGAAAACAAAAATATATTTTTAAACTTCCTTTTTTTGTGCACGACGATTGACTGTCACTGCTGTCCACATTTCAGCATTTCAAATACGAAATCATAACATCCAGCAAAGAACGTGCACTCCACGACTATGTCTCACGTATTCATTAGTCTATGATATTCTTCGACAATGCAAATCTTCAACGTCTTCAAATTAATTCCATAAAAAAATTGAAACTTCGAAACTAAAACGCGAAATTATATAAAATGTTCACTACGGTATCACAGTCTCATCTCAGGAAGTATTTGCTTCTACAATCAAAATAACACGCGATGCGTTTACCACGGCAACTTAAGATCATCTTACAAAGAAATCATTCCTACGACCAAAATAACATGATGCCCTCGCCACGGCATCACAATCACATGTCATCTAAAAAACATTGTTGTTCTGATCCACTATACCGCGTAGTTTTAAACAAAAGAAAACTCTTCTCTGACAATATTCTACTATTGATTGATTTTTGATTGATTTTTTCATGTTTCCGGGCGCTTCGGTCATTAGTCCCGTTAGTGTAGTGCATGTTTTTCTCTCTCGGGAGTTCATTTGTCTCGTAAGTGTAGTGCATGTTTTAATCGGGAGATAGCGGTGATCTTCCCCCGGAGAATGGCGAGATCCGGCGCCGACCTACCGTCGGTTAATGGGGTTTCCCCCCAACCAGGACTCTCCCACCAACGGGGCACCGCCCCAGTCGGGACAAGCTCTAAGCTCCCGACCGTCCTCCCGGAATATGTGGTAGTGTAGTGTATGTGAGTGTAAGTACGTGTGTAAGTGGAGAGGATAGGACAAGGAAGAGGAAGGACAGATCGCGCGCGGTCCGTGGCCCGTTTGGTAGGGTACTGCTCCGGCATTCGCCTGGTGTTGATCGGAGAAACCACGGAAAACTACCGATCAGAGCAGCCGACCGCTAGAATTCTCCTCCAGACAGCGACTGAATTCGACCTAGCTGAAAAGCTAGTGTCGAAAACCCTGCCACCGTCAGGACTCGAACCTAGGACCTCCCGGTTAGAGGCGCTGCAGTGACATCAGTTGATGCACTGAGCTACCGCTACCGGTCTCTCTACTAATTCTTTACGTCTTTTTTATATTGTATTGTCTTTAATAACATTTTATCTTTGCTATAAATTCCTAAATATATTCCGAGATATTTATAATATTCGTAACCCTTTTTCTAATCACTTTTCTTATTTGAAGATATTATCAGTAATCGTTCGTCACGCGTGTGAGAACATTCGACTGTCTCATTCCTAATATGGAAAATTTATCACGGAAATCTTTTTATTTACAAAATAGTATATGGTTGCGACATGTCATTACTTGTAAATATATCCTGTTTTTATTTATTGACATTCTCACAGTCTATTTTGAGCACAGTTCTCTAGAATACCATTAAATTTGAGAAAACGGCTTTTCACTCATGCACCTTCACATGTTTTTGTTCTTATTGACATACAAAATTAATGTGTTTTTAGTCGTAATTCAATGTTTCTGTATTTATTTTGGACGCGTCTGAATAGACCGTCACATTAGGAAGTACTATTCCATGTTCATAAACAACATCAGTGAAATACAGATCTCAGTTGACTACTTGGCGACTGCAAGCCTGAACGTACTTGTATTTGATTCTTGTACGCCTTGTGAAATCGAAGCGATTTGCCCCTTTCGATAAGGAATGCGATATCCATGCTCTGTTCAAACCATCGATCGATGTTTTTATAGAAACGTCGATGTTTTGAACACAAACTGAAGATAACATTACCAGTTTGTGTTCGAAGGAAGCGAAGGCTGTTTGTAGAAGGTTCATCGAGTAGGCTACCTATCGCCCGAGAGATGACCTCCATGCCCTATTATTTCCAACGCATTTCCTCGTACGTCGCACACGGAAAAGTAGTCAAAGAAGCATCGTGGGCGTAGGGTCTGCCCTGTATTCTGTGCTATTCTAAGGCGAAATGAACCCCTTGAGATAACCCTGATTGCTCATACTCAGCTTTATTATTATTATTATTATTATTATTATTAATATCATAATCATCATGACCATTATTAACATTATATTATTATTATATTGTTTTTACTACTTAAGGTCATAAATTAAATCCTTCCCGCGTGAATATTAATGTTAAAGCCTCTAATATAAGATGTTATAGAGTACTGAATCAGTTTTAAAAAACATCGGTGGTGTTTGGGAGAAGCATTATAAACATCGATGCCGCATTCTCACTTTTAGTGTCGCCGAAATAGGGAGCGGAAGGTTGAGATGTAGTACGAATACCGGGCTCTCGGAAGGAAAGTTTTATATTTAATCCTCAATTGGTGTGGTGAAATTTTGTAAGATAACATGAAATTCTTACGTATTTACGATTTAAAAAATTGCGAATTATACTCTTTTATTCTTAATTTTTTAGTATATTGAAAGAGAGGGAATATGGATATCGAAACTCAAGAAAACGTACTCAAATTTTCTTCTTAAAATGTACATATGTCACACACATATGTAAAATCCCGTATGTCACACGGTTTTGCTAATTTTTAGACTCAATAAATCAAATTATACTTTTCCCCCAAATATCACATACACTTTATATTTTTTGTCAATTAAACATATCCTCTGTTTCTTAAAGACAATCCTTTATTGACAATTATCACGTTTCGTAACTTGGTTACATCTTCCGGTTACTGACGGAAGGAAACTTATCCCGTAATGTTACATCAGTGAAATTAAATTGGTAAACCAGCTCGAAGAAACAAACCTTCCAACTGAACAATATTGCCTTGAAACGCTTTAAATTTTAAGAATTTCATGTGAATACGGAGAAAGCAAAACAGAGTAACGTTAGAGAAGGAATGAACGTTTTTGGTTCGATATCTCACTTTTACATTCTTAAGTGTACAAATACCGATTTACAAATGAATATGTCCCAGAACTTATTCTTGTTAAACTTATTATTCAATCTTATTCAATAAACATCTTATTCAATAAACATACAAAATAACTGGCTTTTAATGTTTATACAGATTCGCATACAAAACGATTAATAGAGCAAGTGCAGAAGTGGAAGCGAACACGAATTAGACTGAGTTTGTGGAGTTTCAATCTCTTCAAAAAATAGAGGAAAAAAATATGGAAGTGTTAAGCAAATCTGGGGAAGAATCAAATGTAGTTGTAGAAGATTTTGCTATAGAATTTTCGGAACTGAGAATGATCTTATATTAGGATGTAGCTGTAGTAAACAAATTATTCGCTTCATCAATACCTTCAAGTATGTTTTTACGGAAATTATAATTTTGAAATTGCAATATTACCAGTTCATATCCCGTATGGAGGTAACATACAAGGCCATTGGATATTAGGAATATTTGAAGAGGAGTATAACATTATCAGCTACTACGACTCATTGGCAAGTCCAACGCCAGATACGGTAAGAAAAGGCATGAAAAAAATGATGAAAGAAATTTTCAATACATGAAAGTACTTTTAAAACAGTTTACAACGTCAGTGACGCCACATTCAACCAGTTATGAATATAATTGCACTGAATCACTTCTGTTACTGGAAAGCACTTTTTTCAGAATTGTGTAATTTGTGCATTTTATATATTTAAGAATCCTATTTGTCATGTTTATTACGAATAAATCACGAATTTTGGAAGTCACTACATCACCTTTTTCTTTCTTTTTATCCGATTCCCATTCCCTCAACACTACTATTCTAAGGGTGCGGTCAGAGTGGATTGATTGATATTTTTCGTGTTTCCGGGCATGTCAACTGCTAATCGTCAACTGCTACTGCACATCATTAGTCCCGTTAGTGTAGTACATGATTTTCTCGGGAGATGGCGGTGATCTTCCCCCGCTGGATGGCGAGATCCGGCGCCGACCTGTCGGCTAGTGGGGTTTCCCCCTAACCAGGACTCTCCCACCAGC